>CM062817.1:518636900-518883588 GCA_031772625.1 Pinus tabuliformis
ACTTGAGATTATGAATTTAGGTCTTCTGTTGCAGAGGTAGTAGAGAGTCGAAAACATTGAGGGAAAATTGCAATTGAAGCAGTAAGTGAAATCAAAAGTAGCAGTGATTAGTAGTGGACAAAAGGAGCAGCAGAAGCAGCAATAGTATTAGAGTGTAGTGGAGCAATGGAAACATTTGAAGTTAATGTGATAGTGGTCGCAGTAGAAGTAGTGATTGAAAATAGTGAGTGTAGCAAAGTGCAGTAGTGGACAATGTGTGCAACATTGGCAGCAACGATTCGTAGCAGAAGCAACAGAGGTGCAAAAGTGAACAATGGAAATGTGGAAACAACAAATAGTGGAAGTTGTAGAGGTAGAAGTCCATTGTACTTGAGCCATTATCCCTGGTACGGGAGCCAAAATTTCAATCAGCTTTAGCTTCTTTCCATCTTGAATGGTAAATGTTGGGGAGCCTTATACTTCCTTCCAGATTTCTCAAGAAAAAAGTTGTATGTACATTCATACCTAATAGAGCTTTGATTAAAGCCAAATACTTGTGCACTGTCTACTTGATGTAATAGTTTTTGTTATGTTTCTGATCTTCATGCTCTAAATATTATATTTGATTAACTAACCAATTGAAAAAGAAAATGGAAATATTTATTCACCCCCCTCTCAGTGTTTCCAAGATATACTGACATGAAGGGGATTTCTCCCAATTTTTAATACCCATCATATTTATATAGAGGAGGATTCACGACCTATTAGGTAGCCCCAAAGGAGGATGAATCCAGCACTAAAGGACATACTAGTAAAAAAGGAATTACAAAAATTTTGAATGCAAGATTTATTTATCTTATTTCCAAGAGAAAATCGGCCCCACCCACGGTCATTGTCCCTAAAAAGAATGGAAAATGATGAGTGTGTGTTGATTATCAGGGACTAATTAAGGGTACCCTAGAAGATTACTTTCCCTACCTTTCATTGATCATGTCTTAGATACCCTAGCAGGTAAGAATTTCTTATCTTTTCTCGATGGATTTAGCATCTACAATTAGATCCAAGTACACCTAAAAATAAAGAAAAGAAAATGTTTACCTGTATATCGGGAAATTATGCATATCGGGTACTTTCCTTCAAATTATGTAATGCTCCAACAACTTTCTAGCAAGTTTTTATTAGGATGTTTTTCGACTTGACCAATGACTGTGTTGAAATATATATGGATGACTTTGTGGTATATGGGGAAACTTTTGAGGAAGCCTTGAAAAATCTTGAAAAGGTATTAATTCGATGTCAAGAGATAAGCATTTCTCATAGTAATGAGAAATGCCAAATGCTCCTTACTAAGGGAATTGTGTTTTGACACCATATCTCTCCAAAAGGGATTAGGGTGGATCCCACTAAAATAGAAATAAATATTAAATTATCAATCCCTACTACACAAAAGGATGCCCACATATTTTTAGCATATGCACGATATTGTTGAAGATTTATAAAAATTTTACAAAGATAGATTCTTTGTTATTCCACCACCTAACAAAAGTTGCAGACTTATGTTGGACTAATAAATGTCAGCAACCATTTGGTACCCTTAAAGAAAAATTATCCATTGCTCTTATTTTACGAGGCCCTAACTGGCCCCTACCTTTTCAAATTTATATTGATGTCTCGGATATGGAAACTGGGGTTGTGTTAGGACAAAAGGAAGAGTAGAAACCCTACGCCATTCATTGAATTATATTGTAATTAGATTAGAGTAGAGTCGAAACCTAACCCAAACTAAATTGAATTATATTGTAATTGAAAAAGAATTCCTTGTTATGGTTCATGCCATAAACAAATTTTGTCATTATATTGTTAGATATCTAGGGTTTGTAGACTCTCATCAGTCTACCACTCGGTATATCATGAATAAACCTATTACTCATGGTAGAGTGACCAAGTGGCTTCTTCTTCTGCAAGAATTTGATATTACTATCCTTGAAGATCCATAATAGGAAAATTATGTTGCTATTTTTTTATCCAAACTTCATAATAAAGATTAATTTAATCCTACAGAAGAGGTTTTTCCCTACCAACATGTTTTCTCTTTATCTACTAATACACCCTAATTTGCAAATATTACTAACTACTTGGTTACAAGGAAACTCCCATAATACATGTCGCTCAAAGAATTACAAAAGGTTGTTAGAAATAGTGTTATGTACTCTTGGATTCAAGGGTATATGTTCTAAATTGGGCTTCACCATGTAATAAGGTGATGTTTTTAGGAAGATGAAATATATGGCATCCTAAAAAACATGTCATGACAAGCCTTGTGGGGGGCACTTTGCTAATAAAAGTACTGTAAACAAAGTTTTGCGACAAGGATATTACTGGCCAACTATCTTCAGGGGTGCAAAGAAATATGTTAGAAGTTGAGAAAGATGTCAAAGAATGGGAAAACTAGCATAATTTAATGAAATTCCACTGCAACAAGAAGTTATGATAGAACCCTTTGAAAAGTGGCCTCTCCACTTTGTAGGTTTGATTAACCCACCATCAAAATAGAAGGCATACATTTTGGTGTGTATTGACTATGTAATTAGTGGGTTGAGGCCAAGGCCCTACCCAAGGCAAAAAAACAGATAGTGGAGGATTCCTTATATGAAGAAATGTTTGTTTGTTTTGGCATCCCATTGTAGATTGTTACAAACAAAGGGACTTAGTTCACTTCGAAGCTAATCCAATCTACTACTGAGAAGTTCAAAATTAAGCACCAAATGTCCACTCCATAACATCCTCAGGCAAATGAACTAGTATAAGTTACTAAAATAGTTTTGGAGAGCATCATGACCAAGACAGTTCAAAAACATCATAAATATTGGGTCGAGAAAATCCTAGAGGCTTTGTGGGCCTACAAAGTCGCTTGGAAAAATGCCATTGGTTTTACTCCTTTCGAGCTTTTATATGGGAATCAATTTGTCCTTCCTATTGAGTTTGTTATGAAACCAGCTCAAGAAAATATAGAAAAGATAGATCAACGCCTTAGAATTCAGCCTCTTCGAGGGGGAAACCTCCTTTACATTACATAAATGAACAATTCGTGGATGATTCAAATGACAAAACCTCCTTTCTATATATAGGAGTCTAAGGAGTCACAATATAACCCAGCCGACCTAACAATAATAATATAAAGCCACAAAAATAACAGTAGAGGGATTCTATGGGGCACATAATAACAATATGGGGATAATAGGGCACAACAATATTAATAAGGGATGAAACTACAATAGTAATGGGGTTAATCACTAGTATTATAGGGACCCAACATGCCCCTCTCCTTCAAAAAAGTGTTGTCCTCAACACTTGAGTAGTTCTGGATGCTTCTGTATAAAATTCTCATCCTCCCATGTGGAATCTTCAGCGGATAAGTTCTTCCACTTGATAAGATACTCTAAAATTGATCGATTTCGTAGCTGTCGAGTTCTTGTTTCTGTGACTACTTCCGGTTCCACTATAATTTTTCCTTCCTCGTCAAGTTCTGGCAATATTGTTTGAACTGGTAGCTTGTCGCCTATAACCTTCTTTAAACATGAAACATGGAAAACTGGGTGCAATCGAGAAGCTGCAGGAAGCTCCAATTTGTATGCCATAGTACCAATCTTTTGCAACACCTTGTATGGACCATAATACTTTGGTGATAATTTATTATCCTTCTTACCTTGCTTGAGGGACATTTGCTTATATGGTTGTAGCCGTAGGAATACCCAATCTCCTACATCAAAACTTCTTTCGCTGCGATGTTGATCTGCCTGTTGTTTCATTCTATTCTGTGCCAACACGAGATTATCCTTTAAGAGTTGGAGTAATTGTTGTTGATGTTCGATGTGATGTTCCACTGCTTGAACCTTAGAATTTTCTCTTAAATATGATGTGATGGATGGTGGTTGATATCCATAAAGTGCCATAAATGGGGTCATTTTTGTTGCTGTATGGAAGGAAGTGTTATACCACCACTCAGCCAGAGGCAGCCATTTGACCCATTGTGTTTGTTTATCAAATACAAAGCAACGAAGATATCCTTCCAAACATTTGTTTACTATCTCAGTTTGCCCATCAGATTGAGGATGATAAGATGAGCTATGAACTAACTGAGTACCAAGACAAGAAAATAATTATGTCCAAAAATTTCCAGTGAAAATGGGATCTCTGTCACTTACAATAATCTTTGGGTTTCCATGTAGCTTTTGAATTGTTTCCATAAATGCAGTAGAAACTATACTGGCTTTAAATGGATGTGATAATGCACAAAAGTGTGCATACTTGGTAAGTCTGTCAACTACCACCATGATGACACTCTTTCCCTCAGACTTGGGGAAACCTGTGATAAAATCCATTGAAACCTCCTCCCAACGTTGGCTTGGAATGGATAAAGGTTGTAATAGACCCGGTGTCTTAATTGTTTCAACTTTATTTTGTTGGCAAACCAAACATTCCGCCACAAATTTTTGAATATCCGATTTAAGGCCATCCCAAAAAAATTCCTTCTTAACCCTGTGGTAGGTTTTTAAAAATCCTGAGTGCCCTCCTAAGGGAGAAGTGTGCAATTCCATAAGAATCTTTTGTTTTAGTTGGGAATTCTTACAGAGGTATAAGCGATCTTTGTACCATAAAGAATCATTTTGCCAGCTAAATGTATCAGACGTACTGGAATCTTGTTGTAACTTTCGAATAAGTGCCCACACTTCTTTGTCATTCTTCCATTCCTCTCTTGCTTCGTTTATCCAATCTGGTTGGTAATAGAAATGGCGCACAACAATGCTTCCACATCCTCATCCTTTCTTGAGAGTGCATCTGCCACCACATTTTGCTTCCCTTTTTTGTAGATGATTTCAAAGTCATAACCCAACATCTTTGTGACCCACTTTTGTTGCTCTTCAGAGGATAATCTTTGTTCTAAAAAGTATTTAAGGCTATCATGATCTGTTTCTACCTTGAAGTGTCTTCCCATTAGGTAGGGTCTCCATTTCTTAAGTGCATGGAGTATTGCCAACATTTCCTTCTCATAAATAGCTTTGTGTAAAAACTTTCCCTTGATTGGACGACTTTCGAAAGCAATGGGTCTTTCATCTTGCATTAAAACAGCACCAATTCCATTTCCTGAAGCATCACATTCCACAATAAAGGTTTTTGTGAAGTTCGGTGTAGCTAAGACCAGTGCTTGGCACATTGCCTCTTTAAGATGTTCGAAGGCCTTTGTTGCTTCTGAAGTCCATGAAAATGCATCTTTCTTCAATAATGTTGTTAGAGGTGCTGCTATTCTCCCATAATTCCTAACAAACTTGTGATAATACCTTGTCAACCCAAGAAATCCTCATAGATGCTTTATGGATGTGGGGATTTTCCATTCCTTAATGGCTTTAATTTTACTAGGGTCTACCTTAACTCCTTCATGAGATACAATATGACCCAGATATTCCACCTCTTGTACTGCAAAGAAACATTTGGATCTTTTTGCATATAATTGTTTCTCCTCCAATAGTTGTAGCACCCTATCAACATGTTCAACATGATCCTTCCAAGACTTGTTGTAGATTAGTATATCATCAAAAAATACTAACACAAATTTTCTAAGGAATGGTTTGAAAATGGAATTCATCAAACCTTGAAATGTTGAAGGTGCATGGTAAGGCCAAAAGGCATGACCAAAAATTCATAATGACCCTCATGAGTTCTAAATGTTGTTTTCTGAATGTCTTCAGTCTTCATTCTGATTTGATGATATCCTGAATGAAGATCCAACTTGGTGAAGTAAATTGATCCATGCAATTAATCCAGTAATTCATCAATGACGGAATGTGAAACTTATCTTTAATAGTGAGCTTGTTGAGCTCCCTATAATCCGGCACATGCGCCATGATCCATCCTTCTTGTGCACTAATACTACTGGAGCAGAGAAAGAACTTTGACTCGGTTGAATTATACCAGCCTCTAGCATTTCTGCAACCATTCATTCAATTTCACTCTTTTGGGAATAGGGATATCTGTACGGCCTGATGTTTGGAGGAACACTTCCTGGAATCAGATGAATAGCATGATCATGATCACGAATAAGTGGGAGACCTTTGGGAGTCTCAAATACCTTGGAATGATTGTCCAAGACTTTTTGGAGATCTGGAGAAATAGATGATTGCAATGTGGAAACATCTAGCGAACATAATTGTGCAATTACACCCCTTTGTTCCTTTTTTAGAAGCTTTGTCATACCGTTAGAGCTGATTATCTTTCCTGTTTCCCTGCAATACCCCTTAATTCAACTTCCTTTCCTTCCACAGAAAAATCTTGAAAATTAAAAGCTATTGTACCCAAGGATTGTAGCCATTGGACTCCTAGTACAACATCAGCACCTCCCATTGGAATGGAAAGCATTGGGCTAGTTAATACATATTCTCCCATTGATAGCTTGATATTATGGCACTTTCCAGAGCAATTTATTGTTCCTCCATTTGCAACCATCACTTGACACTCTGGTGCTGGATATAAGAAGCAATTCAATTCTTTTGCTACCTTACAATGAATAAAATTGTGGGTACTTCCTGAATCAATCAACACTATTACCTTTTTCTTCTTGATTTGTCCTTCTATCTTGATGGTTTGAGGAATAGTAATTCCCGCAAATGCATTACAAGATATGGTCGGATTCATTTCTTCTTTATGTAGGCTTTGTTCCTGGAGTATATCCTCTTCTTTTGACCTTTCTTGCTCCTTTTCTTCTTCCTCTTCGCAACCTATGTAGAATAATTTCTTCTCAGCACACTTATGACCTTTAGTGTATTTGCTATCACAACTGTAACAAAGCCCTTTTGCTCTTTTTTCTTCCAATTTTTTTGGTGTCAACCTTATAGGTTGTGGGAGACTAGGGGCAACAACACTTCCATCTTTATAGTTGTGAGTGGTATGCTTCCTGGTTGCCATAATTTTGCTTTCCATTTTTCGTGCTAACCTGAATGCCTTCTCTAATGAATCAGGTTCCTAAAGGTGAACATCATGTTGGATATTATCCTTTAAAGTCCCTATGAACACATCAATCCTATGCTCCTCTGGAATATTTTTACCCTTATGTTCAATTTTTGGAACTCCTCAATGTACTCCATTATTGAACCCTTTTGTTTGAGACTTATCAATTGGCTAAAAAAAGTGTTTCTTTTTGTATCCTCATAATGTGCTGTCAATTCTTCCGTAAAAATTGCCCAAGTGATAATTTGTTTACGAGAGAAAAGCCATTGATACCATACAAACTAATTTGGTTCCAAATATAAAGTTTCAATACGTACCTTTTGTGTGTTTTGCACATTATTGAGATCGAAAAATTGCTCCATCTATAATATCCATGTTGGGGATCCTTGCCATCAAACTTCCTCATATCGATTTTTGGAATATGGTGGGTCTTCGATCCCACATTAGATTCTAAGAAATCATGATTAACATTTCTTTTGTTTGCATCATGAGTTTCCTTTACTACCTTTTCACCATTAGTAAGTATTTCTTGTAGAAAATTTGTCAAATCTGTCTTCAAATCTGCCATGGTTGTCTTCAAATCTGTCTTCAAATCTACCATGTCTCTCTTCAAATCTGTCTTCAAATCTATCTTCAAATCATCCATCTTAGCTTCCACGCCCTTTATATTTGATTCCACGCCATTTATCTTAGCTTCTGTTAGCTTTTGTGAGAGTGACATTTGTTGCACTTGTTCTTGTAATTTTGATATATCATGTAGCATTTCTTCCTCTTCTTCATGAGTCATGCTAGAGCTTTCAGGTTCCTTACTAGGTGTTTGCATTTTATTTCCTCAGGGCATCAGTTGTCGATAATAATGCTCTACTATGCCCTTTGAAATCCTTCAAAATAAATTTTCAAACCAAGCTTAAGCAAAAAATTTTAAAAAATCTACACACCTTTTTTCACTTTGTAGGAGCTCAATATTGCCTCTGATGTATCTCTGTACTTTCTGATCATCCAGTTTTGAAATTGCGACCTACAATAGCCCTTTGTGTCCTCTTTTTGACCCAAATTGGATTCTCCAAGGAAGAGTTATGCGAAATATCCCACAGTGACTTGATTATAGAGTAGTTCAGTAGAGTGAACTTGTACGACGTGCCACGAGTCATTGTTTCGACCTTTGGCTCTGAAAAATATCCACAAGAAACTACAGTCCATCCTATTTCTATAAATTCTTATTAAATTTCAACCCGATGCTCAGAGAGAAAGCTATGACGATTTTCCCCAGGTCACCTGTTTGGAATGTAATTCAGGAGTCTACAAAAAAACCAACTTCCTTAGATCATATCTCCTCAAATATAGCGCGAAAAGCTCTGAAATTTGGACCCGAGGTTCAGCACAATGTCTTCTCAAATGGGTTTTTTTTAGATTCTGAAACATCCCAAAAAAAAAAAAGTTATAGTGAAAATGCCACGATGACCTATTTGGAGCAGCAAAACCCTAGAATCCAAACCTCTAACACCAAATGTTATGAAACCACCTCAAGAAAAGATAGAAAATATAGATCAACGCCTTATAATTCAGCCTCTTCGAGGGGGCAACCTCCTTTACATTACATAAATGAACAATTCTTGGATGATTCAAATGACAAAACCTCTTTCTATATATAGGAGTCTAAGGAGTCACAATATAACCCAGCCGACCTAACAATAATAATATAAAGCCACAAAAATAACAATAGAGGGATTCTATGGGGCACAGTAATAACAATATGGGGATAATAAGGGCACAACAATATTAATAAGGGATGCAACTACAAAGTAATGGGGTAATCACTAGTATTATAGGGACCCAACAAAGTTTGAAATCAATACGTTAAGGACAAACTTGCAAGTTGGAATGGACCGCTTCGAGGCTCACCAACATCGATTGGACCAACACAATGAGATTGATGAAATATGTCAAGATGTCATACATCAAACAATTGTTGTTCAATAGCAGCAAGCAAAGTGGCCTGGGAGATTCATCAAAAAGAAGGAAATTATTCTTGTTTGATTCAGGATACATGGACTTCAAAGGAAAATTTTACAACCGATGGTTAGGACCATATGAAGTTGAAGTTGTATTTGACTATGGGTCTATAAAGCTCTGCACTATTGGGAAAGCACAAACACCATTAATCTCCAACGGGCATCAGTTGAGGTTATATCAAAGGCCCAGGTCCAAGAAGAATTCAAAAATGAGTTAGTAAAGCAATCATATTTAGAAGTTATAGAGAGGATGGTTGACCCATCCCCTTCTGCAACCTCTTAATTTTTAGTCCAATGATTTATTTTGTTAATAAGAATAAGAAGAAGAAGAAAAATGATTTGGAAACAAAAACCTGGTCCTGGTCGCTTTCGACACCCATTGATATTGGAAAACCAGCCCTCTAGCCAAATCAATAGGGTAAAAGAAATATTTTCGACTATGAAAACCTTCCTGGAAGGCACAGTAAGATGAAATTCTGCTAGAAAGCCAAGAAACTGGCTGGTAGAGTCTATATATAAGAGGAGTTACTTATGCATATCTTACCTATGGAGGTTCCTAATGATACACATATTATTTTCCAAGCAGACTGCAAAATCATATTCAGAGCATGAACGAGATATCAAGCAAAAATGATGATGACACAATTCTTCCTACTATCCTTCAAGCTTCATGAAGGAAATGGCACTGCTAGGGGACATAGATTCTAATATGTTGAAATTCATTACAACAAAATTTAACAATTCTATGTATGAGGAGAATTTTGAGACTGAAACCCCATCTCGAGTAGAGGGTACTAAAACCCAATCCCGAGTAGAGGGTACTAAAGACACTCTTGTTGACGAGCTACCATCAACCTTTGAGGTTGGCATCAACAATGGAAATATCTAGAGTATTCAAGAACAACAAAGGTAAGACTATAGCCCCAATGTATTTTCGATTTTATAGCCCTAGCTACCAAGCCCTCCTCAAACAAATAAAAAAGTTTATTTTAAAGAATGAAAATCTTAAAGCAAACTTAAGTTGATATGGGCCAAATTCAAATAATTTAGGATCCCTACTTCATGCTATAGAACAAGAGGAAGACCCTACAACTGGAGCTAAAACATTATTTGATGGGTATATAGAAGAGGCCCAACATGTTATCAGTGTCATTTAAGATGACATCCTTACCAACACCTGTTCTTTTCTCCAATCAAAACATGACATGCCACAATGGCAGAATATGGATGATTTGATTGACCTAGTGATCATTAACAAGGAGATTCATAGATAGGTGATAAAGAAGTTAAAAAAATTATGGTTTGTTATGTATCTCGCTCAAGAGAAAAAGTGGGAGGCCCAGATCGCCAAATGGAAAGATTTATATCAGAAAGAACATAGGTATAAGGAAGTATCTTGTGAGATTGGTGTTGATATTTCTACCTGTCGGGTACCCTCTAGGGCTTACCCTATCTACTTACATGATTCATGGGCCACCTTTCGATTGAGGAAAATCATATACAATCAGCCTTATGGAATAAACCAATCAGAGACTTTCATTGAGGTGTATCACAATTTAGACACATCTGATCAACACCTACTTTGTGAGTTATAGATATTTAACTTCATCATGCCAGCTAATTCTCATTGGAATCCTGACCCTTTCTTTGGGAACCTCTAAGTTCAATATTTTATCCTATATTACCAACCTAGTTAAATGGAAAAAGGCTTCATACTTTTATGAAAAAAAAGAACTTGAGACTCGATTAATGATTTGAGAGGAATACCCATTAACCGACCTTGTTGTCAATGACCTAGAAATATTAAGGGAATACCTAGCGAATTAGCAACCATTCAACATAATCAACGGTACACTCCCACAAAATACCACGAGTTAACACACACCTATTCCTTGGAGGCTCTCTTAGTGGAACACAATCTCTGGGAGGGGTTACCACCACTCTTGCAGGTTAGGAATCCCATGGGTTACCCTTATTGAAACTTAGCCCTTAATCTAGAAACATTTTATACTTCTCCTTACTCAAACACAGTTCATGATGGATGGGGCTTTACTTCCACTATCCACTTCTATAGTGCCCCACTAGATTTTACAAATCCCCAATCCAATGGAATGAAGAAGAAGAATGCTCCAATTGGAAAGAGATGGACAAGACATTAGGGTAATATAATGAAGGAGAATTCAGTCACCTTACTTATAATTGGGGTGATCTACACGCTAGGCTCCCTGAGATAGAGTAGGTTGCATGAGGACATGTAACCCAGCTGGTTGGGGGGAGATGATGAGTCGTCTTTTTGGCATCTTTTTTTCACTTTAAAACACCCTTCTTTGCCTAAATATCCCTTATTCTCCATCTCTTATCTCACTTTTCACGATTGAAAGTATACACATGTGCATTTGTTTAAGTATTTGTTTCTTTTGTTTGATTAAAATAAAAGATCTATTAAGAAGGTGTTTTGGTATGTGTGGCTCAGCATATATATATATATATATATATATTATATATATATATATATATATATATATATATATATATATATATATTATATATATATATGTATATGTATATGTATATATGTATATATGATATGTATATATATATATGTATATGTATATATATATATATATATATATATATATATATATATATATATATATATATATATATATATATATATATATATAATAAATAATGTTTGGTGAATTAATCAGTTTCCAAGGATCTCTTGGTATGAACAGAGTGGTTTTTGATTGCCATATCCACCTCGACCAAGTATCAACAAGACAACCTTAGTTGTTAGACCGAGAGATATTTTATGATACAAGAGCTCCACCATTTCGACCAAGCTCAAAAGATCTTAGCATATCTCAAGGATATTTTTACAGCCATGTATAAAAGCAAGGTGTACACATTCTGCTAATAGAGATGGAGTGCATGGTGACACTTGGACAAGGCCAAACTACGCATTAACACCAAGAATCCCAGGCATGTTGGTCGAATTACTTGTGGACTTGAATTCTACATATGTAGAGGTTTTTATAATAGCGTCATATTATTATTTTATAGCGCATGTGGCATTTCCTATATCCCAATCGAGTGTTAGCATCTCGTTTGGTTGTGTTTACAACTTGCATCAGGGACTAATAGTTGCACCAACACATGAGATTCTATCTAATCGTTGGCCCAGTGCATAGGAATTAGAGTCAAATATATACTCTATTGTTATTTTGCTTGATTAATATACTTCTTTGCACCATTATACTTTATTGTGCAATATTATATGAGCTTGGTAGTTTAGTTTCTCACCTATGTTGAATTTTTAAGTGCTTAGAGGCATAGGTTGGCCTTGAGTAAGGGACCACTCAAGGTACAAATCTATTGCCAATTATTTTCTTGTTAAATCTGTAAGTATATTTATATTTTCATTTTGGTTTTATAAGTGTTTTCAGTTTAGTTTATTTCTATTTCACGTACATTTGGCATCTTAATTTTAAGTAAGTGTGGTATTTTATTTTCCAGCAAGTGTGATATTTTATTTTCAACCAAGTGCAATTGTGTGATTTATGGTTTTATTATACTAGTAGTTTGAGGGAATTTATCATTCTAGGACATGAGCAGAAGCTGCAGAATTGAATGCTGCAGAATTTCCTGAAATATGGAATAAATCCAGTGACACTGAGCTTACCCCTAAAGAAAGTTTGGGTGCTTGAGGTGTCACGTAACAATGTTTGTATTGTATAAAGGTATATTTCCCCATTCAATCACAAATTTCCATACATTCCCTTTCCTAGGCCATTCGAATAATTGTGAGGGCTTGCCTATTGTGCATATAGCACGAGAGACTCACAAGTTTACCAACTCCAATTTGACAATTAAAATGAACTATGTAGCTTAAACCCTCGCTGAAATTATCAATCATATAAATGCATTGTCAGGGGAAAGGAAACGAAAACACACACACACATATATATAACATAAAGCAGATTAATATGGTGAAAACCCAACTTCTAGAATAAAAAAAAAAAAATAGCATAATATTGTAGAACACAAACCAGCTAGAATGGTGGTAGTTATGTCTGAACAAAGAGAGATGGTTGATGTGTGCATTAACAATAGTGATATCAAGAGTTCAAATTAATGGCCTTTTTAAAACATAAGAAACAACCTTAGAGGTCCAGAACCCTAACCCTAGGAGATGAAATGGAAAAAAAATTATGGGCCCCGAGGTGGTTAGTTGGTACATCAACTTCCTAGGGGCACAAATTTTACATACAATATTTGTTTGGGGCACATAATAGCTCACTGGAAAAAACTATCCGAGACTAAACCTTTCAATTAGGCCCAAACAAAACCCTTGACCCCTTGAATTTCTTAAAAACATCATTTATGGCCTCAAAACAATCTCAGAAGTTTGCGACCCAAAAAATCATAGGAAAATCTCCAAGAAGATAGAAACTTTTGGGACAATGGAAGAGGTGGGTGACCATCGATATCCACCTGGATCAGCCATTCCCCCTTATGAAGCAATGGTCTCCATTGTATTGAGTTCCCTCATCAAATGGGGAAACATCTATTGAATTTGGTTCTTAATGAGCCGCTTACCTTAGTGAAGTAGCTGCCCTAATTTGATATTCCATGATGTGATCCACTCTAGCTTTTTCAATGTAGTAAGTATTAAGCTATGTGCGGGCCAATTTCTTGGCTACTTCTCAAGTGTCCAACATAGGTGGAAATATGGTCAAAGCAACTCCACATTGTTAAGTCCCTATAATACTAGTGTAACACCTATATTATTATTATATTCCTCATAGATTCCCATATTGTTATTGTTGTTCCCTTACATTATTATTTTTATGTAGGCCTAATTATATTTTGACCCTTTAGACTCATATATATACCAAGGAGGTATTAGCATTTGAATCATCCACGAATTGTTCACTTATGTGATGTAAAGGGAACTTTCCCCCTTGAAGTGGCTTATTATCTAATCATTGATCTATATGTTCTTATGTTTTTGTGCTACTTTTTATCTGGATACATAACATTTGGTATCAGAGCTCTTGATCCTAGGGTTTTACTACTTCAAATAGGTCATCGTGGCATTTTCGCTATAATTTTTTTTTTTCCTGCGAAGCTTTAGACCGTGAAATTGATACCATGTGAAGGATAAATTTTGATGAACATCTGGTTACAATTTCAAACCTTGGTTCACTCTATTTTTGGAGATATGGTCCAAGGAATTTAGGGTTTCTGAATGCTCCAAAATTTAGTCTCAAATAGGTGTTTTAGGAAAATCTTCATAAATTTCTCTTCGGACATCAGATTTTAATTTAGTAAAAAATGACTAAAATTACATGGAGTTTAGTTTCTTGTGTACAAGTTTCAGGGCTGAAGGTTAAAAAAATGACGCATGGTCTCTCGTATAAGTTTGATCTACTTAACTAATCTATAATCAGGTCATCATGGTAAAATTGACATAATTTTATTTTGAAAGAGCTACCACAAGACACAATTTTAGACATTGGGAGACCAAATTCACAAATATAAAACAATTTCAAGTTCAACCTTATCAACAAGCTCAAAATCAAGCTCTAAAAGTTGTGAGTTTTTAAATTTGCATAACTTTTGTTTGAAAAAATAGTTTAAAGTGATTCAAAGGGAATAGTGAAGCAAAGATATCATTAATTGGTTCCGAAATTTCTCCCAAACAAAAAAATGCTACACCAATTAAGCCCTCATAAAGCTCTACTATGGCGCATGAAGAAGAGGAAGAAATGCAGCATGACATTTCAAAATTGCGGAAAGTGCAACAATTTTTTCTCTCACAAAGGGAAACCAAAAATGAGTTGGTAGTAATGAATGTTAAGATGGATGGTTTAGAATAAAAATTAAAGGGTACATATATAGTTTAAAACCAAACATTAAAGGTTTGAAGTGTTGGGTTGTGTTATATTCTTTCCACGATTAGCCCATGTAGCGGGGGGGTCATGGGGGTTTGAGGGGGCGGGGAGCCCCCCTCACGGGGTCCGGGACAGTGCCCCAGGAAAAAAAAAATTGGACCCTATATTAGGTTGGGCGGACCTACCTATGGTTTTGTGCATGATTTTCGCACATGGTTTTGGACACGATGGTTTTCAGTCCATGGTTTTGGACGCGATGGTTTTCGGTCCATGGTATTGGATGCTTCGTCATGTATAAATATGTATTGTAACATTGAAAGGAACATAATGAAAAATCAAGTTGGTAGTCCCGGTTTTGGGATCCAGGGGAAAATCTCTGTGTATATGTGTTTTATGTGTTATGCTCTCACATTGTTTATTTTTTGTGTTTTAGAATTCGTATGCAGGTAATTTCTGTACGGGGTTAAAACCTACATGAAGGAAGGTTTGAAAAAGTTGTTAGAAGAAAGAATTCCTAGTGGTGACAAGGTATTCCATGAAACCCATGACGATAACGAAAGGAATTTGAATCATGATATTAGAGACTCTAACTCTAGGTTGAAGACCAACCATATTCCAAAGATTGATTTGAGGACGTTTGATGGCAAGGATCTAGTAACATAGGTACTACAGATGGAGCAGTTATTTATCTACACAATGTTCAACACACACAAATGTACGCATTGCATCTTTAAAGAAATCAATCAATTTGTGCGGTATTTATGGCTTTGTTCTCATAAATCACTTGTCACTTGGATAATTTTTACAAAGGAATTGATAACATATTATGAGGATACAAATAGCATCACCTTCTTTAGCCAAATGATAAATCTCAAAAAAAAAGGTTCAGTTGGGGAGCACATTGAGGACTTCCAAAGATTGAATATCAAGGTAACTAGTATTCCAAAGGAGAATTTGACTAATGTCTTCATGGGGAATTTAAAGGATAGCATCCAACATGAGGTTCGCCTTTGGGAACCTAAATAATTGGCTAATGCATTCAGAGTGGCAAGAAACGTTGAAAGAAAATTATGGCGACAAAGAGGTATACCACTCACAACTATAAATATGGAAGTGTTCTCGCTCCTAGCCTTCCATAACCTACAAGGTTGACATCACAAAAACTAGAGGAAAAAATAGTAAAAGGGCCTTTGTTACAATTGTGATAGAAAATATACTAAAGGTCATAAGTGTGTTGAGAAGAAATTATTTTACATAGATTGTGAAGAAGGGGAGGAAAAGGAATACGAAACATTAAAAGAAGAAGATTCACACTAGGAACCAAAACATAGGGGTTGAAAAAGAAGAAATGAATCTGACCATATCTTGTAATTTACCACCCCTCAAATTGTAGGAATTCACAGGGTAAGTTCCCCAAATAGAACACCAAAGGACACCGCTCACAAATAGATTGTAGATCAATATACCAATATTCTTGATGTGGTTAAAACCCTCAAAGAGGGAAACAGTCCACGACCTGAGCCAACGCAACCACTTCAGGAAATTTATTAATTAAAAAAAAAAAATGTACATAAGCTTCTGTCATGAATAGTCACCCTACAAATGACCCTCCATGCTCTTTAAATAGAGATCATGGACCAATCGGGTGTTAAGCCATGGATCAAGTGTCGGTAATATCGAGGAGAGAATAAAACGTCGGATCACTTCATGTCTAGAACATATCATGATCGTCGGATTGTAAGTTACAAAAGTACATAGTAAAGAAACACACTTTACCTAACTCTACACTAGACCAAGTTATACTTAACTATTTCCTATGTGTCGGAATATCCTAACATCCCCCCTTAGAACAACTTGGGATAGGATTGAAGGATGTACAAATATGACACAATAGGAGAAGGAAGGAGGCATTAGAGCCTATCCCCCCTTAGTGACAACTTCCTAAACTCCAATCATAAATCGAAGTTTAGTAAACTTTGCCTCTGTGAGAGCCTTTGTAAAGATGTCTGCAACTTGATCATCGGTTGAACAATATTGCACTTCAAGAACATGGTCATGAATGAGCTTTCTGATGAAGTGCATGTGTAGTTCAATGTGTTTTTTGTGCTGATGTTGGACTGTATCTTTGCATAGTTGAATGGCACTTTGATTATCACACCAAAGTGTCGTCGGATGCTGCTGCTGAAAGCCAAACTCTGACAAGATCTGACGAAGCCACAGGGCTTCCTTACTAGCTTCTATGGTGCCATGATACTCTGCTTCTGCTAAAGAAAGAGAAATTCCACTTTATTTCTTGAAAGCCCATGTAATAGGTCCAGAACCAAGAGTGAATACATAACCTAAAGTAGACTTCTGATCATCAGGGTCACCAACCCAATCGGAATCAGTGAAACCAACCAATAGAGGAGATGCTTATGCACTATAATGAATCCCAAAATGAACTGTACCTCAAACATAATGAAGTATTGTTTTAGCTGCTTTCCAATGAATATCATGTGGGTTTTGCATAAACCGAGCAATAAGGCCAACAACAAAGTAAAGGTCAGGACGGGTATGGGTGAGATACAAAAGTTTTCCTACAAGTTGGTGGTATAAGGTAGCATCAACTTTAGGGGAAGTACACGTGACTGAAAGTTTAGCTCCAGACTAAAAGGGAGAAGGGGATGGCTTACAGTCGTCCATGTGAAATTGATGTAGAAGATCACATGCATACTTGGACTGGGAAGGGAAATACTTCCTTGGATTGCAAGACTTGAAGACCAAGCAAATAATGCAAATTTCCTAAGTTTGTCATTTGAAACTACTTTTTAAGGCCGGACTTAACATGGTTTATAAGGTTGGGATCACTACCGGTAAGGATAAGATCATCAACATAAAGAACAAGAATGATAAGAGACTTACCCACTTTCTTGGTGTAGACAGTATTGTCAAAATGACACATGGAAAAGCTAGTATCTAAAAGAAAGCTATCCATTTTAGCATACCAAGCCTGAGGGGCTTGCTTGAGACCATAAAGGGATTTCTTAAGCCGACATACAAGGTTGGATTCTGTTTGTATAAATCCGGGAGGTTGTTCCATATATATTTCTTCATGCAAGTCCCCATGCAAGAAGGCAGATTTAACATCCATCTGATGGAATTCCCATTTGAAAGATGCAGTAAGGGAAAGAAAAAGGCGGATAGAGTTCATTTTGGCAATAGAGGAGAAGGTTTCAATATATTCAATGCCTTCAACTTGTGAAAAGCTCTTAGAAACAAGACGAGCTTTATGTTTATCAACTTTTCCATATGGTCCAAACTTGGTTTTGTAAACCCATTTACATCTAACAGGTTTTCTTCCCTTTGGAAGAGGAACAAGATCTCATGTATCATTTTCCAATAATGAACGATATTCTTCATTCATAGTTGTGTCCCAATCTGGATGACCTGAGGCTTCTGCAAAGGTGTCAGGATCATAATTCGTTGAAGCTTGAGCTAGTAAAGAAGAGGCTCTATCAAACTGAGAATGTGTATGTCACTGATCTATAGGATCACCTGCAAGAGCGCCTGCTACATCCCGAGTAGAATGGACCCATTTTGGAAGTTGAGGAGTGGAAGGAGGATCATGAGAAGGTGGGGGAGGATTTTCATCCTCACTGTTCATCATCTGAAGAAGAAATATTTTCAAAAGTAGAAGGGATAGAGAGAGGTGGCACATCCATTGAACTAGGTTTGTAGGCCGACATATTTTCAGCAAAATTTACATCTCTTCTAATGATAACATTTTTGGATTTAGGTGAAAGAAGTCTATATCCTTTGACATCTTCAAAATATACAAAAAAAATATACATTTTTCACTCTTAGGTTCTAAGGCTTTATGTTTCTCATCGGGAATATGGACCCATGCTTCACTTCCAAAAACACAAAAGTGACTTACATCTGGTTTAATTGAGCTCCATGCTTCTTCTGGAGTGATATTCTTTAAAACCTTAGTAGGAGTGTGATTTAATTTGTAATTTTCATAGTTAATTGCTTCTGCCCAAAAATTAAGACTAATTCCTTTAGATTGAAGCATACAATTAGCCATTTCCTTTAAGGTGTGATTCTTCCTTTCAGCTACACCATTCTTTTGTGGAGTATATGGAATAGTATGTTGCATTTGAATACCATGCTCAGTGAAAAAAGTTGATGAATTTGTTGTTAACATATTCTCCGCCATTATCAAATCTTAACTTAAGAATTTGATGTCCAGATTGTTTCTCAACAAACGCCTTAAAGGCCAAGAACATGTTAAATACTTCACTCTTGATTTTTAAGAAGTATACCCAAGTGTGTATAGAGAAATCACCAATGAAAGTTAAGAAATACTTGTATCCAGAGAAAGAAATAACTGGAAGTGGACCACATAAATCACTATGCACAAGCTATAAAGGGGCTGAGGCGTGCAAAGAGGCACATTTTTCAAAACTATCCCAATGATGTTTTCCGAGTACACATCCAGAACAAACACCTTCTCTGCAAGATACCATAGGAAGACCTATCACCATATTTTCTTTACATATATTTTGAAGGGAGCGATAGTTTAAGTGACCAGATCGTTCATGCCAAAGTTTGCTCACTTCATCATGATGAGAAACAAATATCGAGGGAAGAGTTAATGACCTAAAGTTGTTAAACTTATACAACCCATTAGAATCATCAGCAGCGCCAATAGCTAAAATCTTTCTAGGATCTCTTAGGTCCTTAATTACAACATTGTGAGGTGAAAATTTAATGGTTTTACCTTCACCTTAATGAGTTATCTGATATACACAGAGAAGGTTGCAGGATAAGGTTGGAACACATAATACATCATTAAATAGACCATTGTCTAGATGAACAGTTCTAGTCCCTACAACACTAAGGGATCTATCATCACCAACATATATGCTTTTGGTGTTACAATCATTTAAAGAAGAAAACATGGCTTTGTTTTTGGCCATGTGATAAAAAGCTCCAGAATCAATGAGCCACTCATGAGAATGAGAAGTGTAGAAATTCTGCTCTCTATACATCTTGTAGAGAAACTGTAGATTAAACTGATTATGCAATGTACTAAAGAAAAATACTTATTCTAATTCTACAATCAAACTTGCGGAAGCTTAATCGATTTTGAGCAAGATCAAATAGAACACATATAACAGAGAAGAAGATTCAATCACACATGAAACATAGAAGAATACTCTGGGGAAAGCCTCAGCTAAAAACCACGCTATCTGTATTATCATACAAGTGGAAATATCTCAGGATTACACAAAGCTTTAGCTCACAAGCTATCCAGCTCTCAATACAATCCCTCACTGCTGCTCATAGATAGAATAGACAACACATATGCCTTCCTTCAGTCCTCCAAGCCTCCTATTTTCTTGTGCAGTTTCCCCTGGGTCCTCAAGCTGCCACTTGTGTGTAATAATCCCTCACACACTACTCTGACCTCTGAAATAACTGCGCAATCCTGAAGGAGTTAATTCCTTCTACATGGATGAGTGTCCTTTATAGGAAAATTCCTCCAACTGATAGTGCATTGTCCCTTCCTTTAATCTCAACCAAGTCTCTATATGCACTGACATGCATGAGTTATTTATGAGATATTATTAAGTTATCTGGAGAACACTAGTTGCATTCATGCATGCATTAACTGATTGAACTCACAATTAGTTCCTCCGACTGTTTGGAACTAATTTAACTAGACTTAACTCAGTTAACTAAGCTAACTAATTACAACTCAAGTACAACTCATCCTTATCTCCTTAATTAAGGGATAACTTCCTCAATCAAAGAGATAACTGTTGCATGTCTTCACATTGACTTCATGTTTGATTTTCTCCAACTAATTAACTCAAGATGAATTAATTAATTATTTTTCAAAAAGCTAGTGAGACCAAATTCGAATTTTAATTCAGGGACTAATTAAAATTGGAATCTATCCTGAAATGCTATTTATAGAAATTCTATTTTTTGCTATTTCCAACAGAGTTGGAGTATATCCTGAAATGTTATTTATAGAAATGTTAGTTTTAGAATTTCTATTTTTAGCATTTCTTGTTGCTATTTTCAACAAGAAGAATAAGATACATTTAGTGCATAACCAGACCGAGATGCTTGACAACCACATACAGAAAGAGTTATTCCTGAAGATGAAGTTGAAGTTGAAGAGTGCTCCAAATGGATGTTATGTTTCTTCATTGCTACTTCCAAGGCTTCCATCTTCTTAAAGCATTTGGATTCTAAGTGGCCATCTCGATTACAAAAGTTGCAATGCCTATAAATCTTCTTCCCTTCAATTTTATTTGCCTTATCATTTTGTTGAATTGATTATACATTTTGAAACTGAAATTGCTTAGGACCCTTGTTTGGTTTAGGACCATTCTTTTTAGGATACTTCTTCTTAGGATTCTTTTAATTTGGTTGTTGTTGGGTGGCTAAGGCTTTCTTAGAAGAGTTTCCAAGATGTAAGAGTTTTTCTTGTTCTCTTATTAAATAATCACAAAAGGCATCAAAAGAGGGGGACTTGTAGTCTTGTCCTTGAGAAATAAAGGCTTCTCTAGTAGAATGGAAGGTGGAAACAAAACACAGAGTAGGTTGGTCCCAACTTAGTAAGAATGGAATAGATAAGGCTACCATCTTCTTTCTTAACCTTAACACCTTCCAAGAGAAGTCTAAGGGTCTTGAACTTGGACAAAAAATATTCAATGGAAGAAAAATTATTGGGGTCCAACGTAAGCAACTCATTTTCGAGTTGATGGGCTCTAATTTCATTTTTAATTCCAAAAACATTAGTGAGATGTTTCATTGCTTCATTAAGGGTATCACGTTCTGCGATATGGAATCTAAGGTCTGGAGAAATATACATCCCTATCAACCCATGTGCTTGATCTTGCCTTTTTTCCCATTTGGCTGCCTTATCTTCATCTTTAGGTTTAGTTTCTTGGCCTGGGGTTATTCTGTAAAGACCTTTACTTCTAATTAAATCCACAATGTAGGACCACCATTGGAAGTAGTTGGTGTTGTCAAGAATAACTTGGCATGGACTTTCCATTTTAATAAAAACTAAAGCCATATAAGCTAAAACTAAGTATTGCAATAGAAATATCTCGAAAAATTAGGCCGATTAAAAAACAATTGCTCTGAAAACGGCTTCCGGATAAAGAAGTTATGGCTTTTTGAAGAAAATTTATTGAAGATGCTGACGGAGTGCATGAATGTGCGGAAGTGAATGATAATGCTAGATTTTTTTTTTTAAATCCTCCCACACCCCCCCTTTCCAAACTTAATCTAATTATCTCACTTAAAAAAAATAATTATGTGACCCACTTTTATAAATAAGTGAAAGTCACTTTTACATTGGTATTTTATGAGCTACCCACTAAATTGTGACTTAAATAAAAGATAAAGAAACTTTAGAATTATAAGTGACTCACTTTTTATAATGGGTGAGAACACTTTTACATGAAGTAACTTTAAAACATAAGATACATGTGTTTTTTGAAAAAGTAACTCAACAAAAAGAAAGACTTGAACTCAAGAACTCTATTCTCATAAAGTAATTTTGGACCAAGTGAGCTAGTTTAAAAGGTCAGTAATTTTTGGAAAAGAAGGGTTTCTTTTTTTTTTAGTCACTGAATCTTTGGGGTGCGTGCTTACTTGAAAAAAACCTTTTTTCCTACAAAACAAAAAAACCACACAACACAACACGGACATACAAAAAAAACCAAACCTTATGGCTTAAAGTTAGCTTTTCCGAGAACTAGATATTTTCCTTAATGTTTCTGATTTTCCAAGATCACACTATGGCGTTGTGGAAAAGATCATACACATGAGAAAAATACTTCCTTTTTGTTTCTGATATGCCCAGATCACACAGAGTCATGGGGCAAAGAGCATACGCAGAAATGAAAGGTATAGATTTGATAATAAAAAAACAGAGAGATAAATACTTAAAACTGCAAATAAAGATTGTATACCTCTATATTTTAAAAATGACGTAGCTATGGCTACCGGAAACCTTTTCGCGTGAAATGAAAGGGGTTCCTCACTGGAACAGATGCTCCTAACACAATAGAGCAGTCCTCTCGGCCTGAAAGCAGTCAAAAACAGTAGATATAGGAAACAACAGTAGGATGCAGTTGTACCAACTTCTGATTTGGATCACCAATGGATGCAACCCTTAAATAGCTCTGATACCATGTAGGAATTTACAGGGTAAGTTCCTCAGATAGAACACCAAAGGACACCGCTCATAAATAGATCGCAGATCAATACACCAACATTCTTGACGTGGATAAAACCCTCAAAGAGGGAAACAGTCCACAGCCTGAGCCAACATGGCCACTTCAAGCAATTTATTAATAAAAGAAAGAAAATTTACATAAGCTTCTCTCATGAATAATCACCCTACAAATGACCCTCCATGCTCTTTAAATAGAGATCATGGACCAATCGGGTGTTAAGCCATAGATCAAGTGCCGGTAATACCGAGGAGAGAATGAACTATCAGATCACTTCATGTCTAGAACATATCGTGACCGTCGGATTGGAAGTTACAAAAGTACATAGTAAAGAAACAAACTTTACTTAAATCTACACTAGACCAAGTTATACTTAACTATTTCCTATCTGTCAGAATATCCTAACACAAACTCTCAAGATAGAAGGATATATCAAGAACAAAAAGGTAATATTATTGATTGATTCAGGTAGTACCCAAAATTTATTCATTTTAATATAGCCAAGGATTTGAATTGCTTTCTATATCCAACACCAGAGTGTCACGTGATAGTTGAAGATGGAGGAACTATAAATTTCTTAGGGAAGTGCCATAAGTATCAATACACCCATGGGGGAATATGTATTAAATGGTCTAATGCTTTCCATTCCACTAGGTGCGCTGACGTGGTATTAAGATTCTAATGGTGGCAACATTTTGGGATGATAGTTTTTAATTTTCAAGAGATTTTCTTGAATTTTTTCTAAAAAAGGAATTGAAATTGAATTAAGGGGTATCACAGGGAAGCCTAGGAAGATAATTAGTTCTAATGGCATGAAAAATATTTTGAATAAGGAACAACAAGGGGTAATTGCACATTTATGCTCAGTAGATGTTCAAACATCTAAGTCATCCATTTCTCCATATCTCCAAAGTGTCCATGACAATCATTCCAAGGTATTTGAGATACATGAAGGTCTCCCACCTATTTGTGATCATTATCATGCTATTCACTTGATTCCAAAAAGTGTTACTCCAAGCATTACCCCTTACAGATATCCCTATGCCCAGAAGAGTGAAATTGAACATATGGTTGCAGAAATGCTAGAGGATGGTATAATTCAACCTAGCAAAGTTCTTTCTCTTCTCTAGTAGTATTGGTGCATAAGAAGGATGGATCATGGGATATGTGTTCAGATTATATAGATATCAACATGCTTATTATTAAAGATAAATTTCGCATTCCTATCATTGATGAATTGTTGGATGAAATACATAGAGGAATTTACTTCACCAAGTTGGATCTTCATTCATTATATCATCAAATTAGAATGAAGATGGAAGACATTCTGAAACAACATTCAGAACTCATGAAGTTCGTTATGAATTAAATGCCTTTTGTCCTTACTAATGCAATTTCCACATTTCAAGGTTTGATGAATTCCACTTTCAAACCCTTTCTTAGAAAATTTATGTTAGTATTTTTTGATAATATACTAATCTACATCAAGTCTTGGAAATATCATGTTCAACATGTTGACAGGGTGCTAAAACTATTGGAGGAGAAACAATTGTATGCAAAACCCTCCAAATGTTTCTTTGGGGTATAGGAAGTGAAATATTTGGGTCATATTGTATCTCATGAGGGTGTTAAGGTAAACCCTAAAAAAATTAAATCCAACAAGGAATGGGAAAATCCAACAACCTTAAGGAACATTCAAGGATTTCTTGGGTTGACAGGGTATTATCACAAGTTTGTTAAGAATTATGGGAAGATAGAAGCATCTCTAACAACATTAATGAAGAAAGATGCATTTTTTGGACTCCAGATGAAACTAAGGCCTTTGAACATCTTAAAGAGGCAATATGTTGAGCTACGATCTTAGCTACACTAGACTTCACAAGAACCTTCATTGTGGAATGTGATGCCATAGGAAAAGTAATTGGTGTTGTTTTAATGAAATAAGGAAGACCCATTGCTTTTGAAATTCATCCATTCAAGTGAAAGTATTTACACAAACCTAATTGTGAGAATGAAATTTTAGGAATACTACATGCCCTAAAGCAATGGCGTCCTTACCTAATGGGAAGACACTTCAAGGTAAAAAAAAGCCATGATAGTCTTAAATAATTCTTAGAAAAAATATTATCTTTAGAAGAGAAGCAAAAATGGGCCACAAAGATGTTGGGTTATGACTTTGAAATCATATAAAAAAAAGAGAAGAAAAATGGTGTTGCAGATGCACTCTCAAGAAGGGATGAGGATGTGGAGGCATTATTGTGTCATTTCTATTATCCAGCCTGACTGGATAACTAAAGAAAGGGATGAATAGAAGAATGATGAAGAAGTGTGGAAACTCATTCAAAAGTTGTAGCAAGATCCCAATGCATCTGATACATTTATCTGGAAAAATGATTCACTATGGTACAAAGATCACTTATATCTATGTAAGAACTCCCAACTCAAACAAACAGTACTTTTGGAATTGCACACCTCTCCTATAGGAGGGAAATCTGGATGTTATGCAACTAGATCATAAAACAAAAGAAAATATAGATCAATGACTTGAAAATTAGCCTCTTCAAGGGGGAAACCTCCTTTACATCACATAAATGAACAATAATGAACAATTATTGGATGATACAAAAGACAAGACCTCCTTGGTATATATAGGAGTCTAAAGGGTCACAATATAACTAGAGCCTACATAATAATAATAATGTAAGGGAACAACAATAACAATATCAGGCTTCTATGGGGCACAAAAATAACAATATACAGGCGACATGGGTATAACAATAACAATAAGAACACTACACTAACAATAAAAATAAGGGGGTTACACTAGTAGTATTGGGACCTAGCATGCCCCTCTCCTTAAAAAAAAGTGTTGTACTCAATGCTTGATTATTCTTAGATGATTATGTATAAAATTCTCATCATCCCATGTGGAATTTTCAATGGGTAAGTTCTTCCACTTAATGAGATACTCTAAAATTGATTGATTCTATAGTTGTCGGGTTCTTGTTTTTGTGACTATTATCAGCTTTCCTTGCCACCATGAATGCCTTATCCAATGAATTAAGTTCTCAAAGGAAAACTTCATTTGGATGTTATCCTTTAAAGTCCCTATGAAGATGTCAATCCTATGCTCCTCTAGAATATCATTTACCTTGATATTCAATCTCTGGAAGTCCTCAATGTGCTCTGCCATTGAACCCTTTTGTTTGAGATTTATCAATTGGCTAAAGAATGTATTGATATTTGTATCCTCATAATGTGTTACCAATTCTTCCATAAAAATTTTCCAAGTGAAAATTGATTTACGAGAACAAAACCATTGATACCACACAAATTGATTTTGTTCTAAATATAAAGATGCAATGTGTATCTTTTGTGTGTGATGCATCATGTATCTCAAAGAATTTCTTCATCTGTAGTATCCATGTTACTAGATTCTTTCCATCAAAATTCCTCATTTCTATCTTTGGAATGCGGTGAGTCTTAAACCCAACATTGGAGTCTCTAAATTCATAATTCATATTCCTTTTATTCTCACCATGATTTTCATGGATTACCTTGTCACCACTAGAAAGCTTTTCTTATAGGAACTTTGTCAACCCTTTCAACTTGACATTCATCGCATCCATGTCTACTTTAAAAACTCCCATGCCTGCTTTAAACCATCCTTCAAACCTTCCATGTTTCCTTTTATTTTTTCTTCTAAACCACCCATCTTAGCTTCCATTCCATTTTTTGTTACTCTTTGCGAGAGTGAAACTTGTTGCACCTGGTCTCGTAATTTTGATATATCATGTTGCATTTCTTCCTCTTCTTCATGCGTCATAGTAGAGATTTTTGGTTGCTTACTAGGTGTATCCACTTTTTTGTTTTAAGCAATTTTGGAATCAAAAAATGTTATATATGCTTCACTATGACCTTTGAATCACTTCAAACAAAAGTTATGCAAAATCTTAAAAGATGCACACCGTTTTCATGCTTTTAGGAGCTCGATCTTGAAACTGTTGTACCTTTGTAATTTCGGCCTCCCAAGGTCTGAAATTTCATCTTGTAGTATCCCTCTAGTTATTCTTTCTAATGTAATAAATCAGACCAAGATTGGATTTTTCAAGATAAATTTATGCCAAATCTCCCATGATGACCTGATTATGGACTATTTCAGTAGAGCAAAGTTGTACAAGATTCCACATGTCACTCTTTCAACATCAAGCCTGGAATTCATACACAAGAAACTAAATTCCATGTGCTTTTGGTCACTTTTAAAAAAATTCAAATCCAATGCTCAAAGACAATGTTATGATGATTTTTCCTAGGTCACCTATTTGAGACTGAATTTTGGAGCATGCAGAAACCCTAAATTTTTATGACCATCTCTTAGAAAATATAGCGAACCAAGATCTAAATTTTTTACACAAATTTCAACAATATTTCAGCTCCACATGGTCGAAATTTCAACTTCGGAATCCCTCTATAAAAAATGTTATAGTGAAAATTCCAAGATGACATGTTTGAAGCAACAAAACCCTAAAAGTCAAAGCTCTGATACCAAATGTTATGTAACCATATAACAAAAAAAAAATGAAAATTAGCCTCTTCGATGGGGAAACCTCCTTTATATCACATAAATGAACAATTCTTGGATGATACAAATGACAAGACCTACTAGGTATATATAGGAGTCTAAGGAGTCACAATATAATCAGAGCCTACATAACAATAATAATGTAAGGGCACAAAAATAACAAAAAGGAGGCTAAATTAACAATAACAAAAAGGGTGTTACATTTATCTGGAAAAATGATTCACTATGGTACAAAGATCACTTATATCTATGTAAGAACTCCCAACTCAAACAAAGGGTTCTTTTGGAATTGTACACCTCTCCTTTTTTCCCAGGAAAAAATTGTAATTTTATTAGTGAAAACAAAAGTACATGTTGCATTTGCTAAGAAACATAGCATCATCAAGTCCATGATTGATGATAATCAGAAACATACAAAAATCAAACTAATATACATTTGAGGAGAAAAGTTAGGCTTTTCTCCCTTTCTTTTTCTCGACCTTGCGCCACTTCCCTTGAAACGACGAAGAAGTGACAAGAGCAAGTTGATTTCCAATTTCAGGTCTAGCATTGTCCTTGTCTGAATCTGAATTTTCTGATGAATGTATATGTTTGTACCTGTTAGCTTCCCTGACAAAAGGCCCAAAATTGGATCCATACATGTCCTAAAAATCTTAAAAGTTGCTTAAAAAACATCCCAAGGGATCCATATATACTCCAAAGCACTCCCTTAGTCTTCAAAAATGCTCAAAAATCATCCATCGATCGAAATAAGAAAGGGAGGAAAGCCCTTGGAAGGGCTCAAAATCACTATCGGGAGGCGAAAACCAAAGGAAAACAGTGACAAACCCACAAATGCAGGCTTAAACAGGGAAGGAACAGCCACCGTTAGATCTGGCCGATCAACGGCCCAGATCTAGGCGGCTAATCGCAATCGGCCAAGCAAAGGGGACAGTTTACAGGCAGGCACATGACACCACCGATCAGCGATCGCTGATGATCGGATCGGCGGGTTGTATCGGTGGGGAACATATGCAGTGATATATATATATATATATATATATATATATATATATATATATATATATATATATATATATATATATATATATATATATATATATATATATATATATATATATATATATATATATATATATATATATATATATAAGGCTTGGGTATTGAGCGATCAGTGATTGCGATGGGGTCGCATCGCTATATCGCATCGGCACTATACCATAAGGCAGGGCCTATGCACAGGTGTAAGTGCGATGCGATAACCGGACCCGACGGCATTATAGTGGGGATTTCATACATTTTGAGATCTGCGCCCAAGCCATTTTCAATGTATTTGGTATATTTTCGTTATATAAACGAAAATACAAAGGGAGCCTTGGCAGCGCCGATAGCGATAAAGCCTGGACCTGAAAGGGTTCGGGAATGATATTATATAATTTTTCAGGTCCGGGGAAAGCCACATTTTAATGTTTTTATGTATTTTCGTTATTTCGACGAAATACAAAGGAAACCTGGAGGCCTTGCGATTGCGATGAAGCCCGGACCTGAAAGGGTCTGGGAAGTGATATATATAATATTTGATGTCCGTCGACGACTATTTTCCCGTGTTTTTAACGTTTTTAGGCATATTTCAAAATACAAAGGAAAAGTTAAAACAAGCAGGATTTCGGGCGGGCCATGGGCGGTAAGTGGTTTAGGCCGAGCTCTGCTCGATGCCATACAGCGGCTACCACGTGTCCAAGACAAGAAGAGAGAAAACTGCCCTCATCAGGCAGTTAACTCTAGGACAAAGGGGGCGCCTGAAATGAATCATCACCATTGGATCTGGGACTCCCAGATCGACAACGGAGACTTGTTGTCATTGCAAAGGCGGACCCAAGAGGGGAATAAGCCATTTCTAAGGATTTCTTAAGTCCGAAAAGGACAAAGGTAGGTGGGATTTTCACAGTGTCACTATGTTTTCTATTTTAAACAGAAAACAGTCTTGTATTAACAGAAAGCGGCCATTTAGAGGGATATACAGGCCCGAAGACCCATTGCACCATATAACAGATCCTGGGAGACACATTGTTGGGAAACAAGAGCCTGGAAAGGGAAAGAGAAGGGCCACAACATGCTGCAACCTGAATCAAATAAGATCGGGGAGCATCAACAGCACAGACAGCGCAACCATCACACCAACAAACATTATGGAGCAGCTTAGGCATGAGAGAGCTCCCAGACAGCGCAGCAACTGCCCAAAATATCTGAATGCAGTTATTCCTTTGTCAGAAGAGGAAAACCGCTGAGCCATGCTTGCCTAGAAGGCATCAAATCAGTTAAATAATGCATAGCAGGCAGAGTAAGACTCCGAGCCTTCTAAAGAGCTCTGGAGCATTGTAAACAGGCTATAAATAGTTGTTCGTAAGATGTAATAAGGGTTCAACTTTTGGAGATTATTCCTCCTCTGTTCATTCAAGCTTCTCATCTGCATTCTTTAGTAATACAAGCTTCTTTTGTTGTTATATGTTCAATGTCCATTTCTCTTCTGTTCTATGCTTGCACTTGAACAATTTGTTCAGGTTTTCTTTGTGTTTAAGGCCAGATAACTGTCATCTTATCTCTACTTTGATATATTAGATTTGCAAGCTTCTTTGCTGCCTGTAGCTAGCCATTTATATGTGTTATTATATATGCATCTGCCAGTATAGTCAGTAAGCTCATTTGTTTCCTGTAGTCAGCCATTCATATATGTTCATGTATGCAATCTGCTGGTACTATCAATATTCTCCATCTATCCATTAAATCTACAAACTATTGAGCATTAGTGGTCTAAAGCCTTGTGTTGTTGAGGGTGTTCATGCATGTCTTGAGTGAGAATAGAGTTGAAATGGTTATCTAAATTGATCCAAACCATCATTTATTCCAATAGTTCAGAGAACAATATTGAAGATTATATGTTACTAGGCATCTCCGATCTACAACCTAGGAGAGTTTCCTGGAGTGCTAACATAATTGGCGTCGTTGCTGGGGAGAGGAAACTGAAGCTCAGCTTCCCTGGGAAATGACACAGATCCAGCTTTGATGATAGACAAAGTCTGGGCACTTTTATGGTTGCAATCATCTATCTGGTGACTCTAATGGAGGCCGAACCTCTTGGTGACTCCACTTCATAGTTCTGGCTCAGTTTGTGAGGCATACTTGGAGAAACCCTCAAAAGTCACAAGCTGACCCAGTACCTGACCTTGAAAATATCATCAAATAAAGAAAGGTATTGCAGAAATGAGCATCGGGTTAAGGTAAACCTAAACAATCTCCTATATCTCTTCAAGAAAGGCCTATAATAGAACAAATATATGTTGAGAGTATAGCTTCTAATACTAGCAGCAAAGAAAAACTCTTAGAGATTCATAAAGCTCCTTATTCTTTAGGTTTTCCTTTTGTTGTATGCCCAAAGGAAACCTCACCTCCTATCCATCATACTCCTTCAGTCCTATCAATCACTCCTCAGCCCTCTATCATTCAAACTGCCAATACTCTTTTAGCCACCACAACTATGGCAGGTCCACAAGCACCTACCAAAATGGAAAGAATCATAGCTGCTAGGTATGGGCCTCTAATACTGCCCACTCCTCTGAATGCCATGCCTACTGGAGAATATCAGAAGTATATGCCTAAGTTCACTGGAACTGAAGGTGTTACTGCTAAAGAACACCTTGAGTCATTCTATAGCTATGTTGATAACCTAGACGTTAGTGAAGATGATGTCTGGATGATAGTCTTTGTCCAAAGCCTAGATGGAGAGGCTAGAAAATGGTTCAGAGAACTAAGCCCAAGATCTATAGCTGATATGGAGGCTTTAGATGATGCATTCCTGAAGCATTGGGGGGATAAGAAGGATCTCCTCTACTACCACACTGAGTCTGGGAACTTACAGAGGGAAAATGGTGAGTTGTTGTCTGATTTTAATAAGAGATTTAACCACATGTACAGCAAGATACCTGTTGAAGTAAAACCCGCCACTAGCTCTACTAGACTCATCTATACCAGTGCCTTTGATTCTGACTTCCATTTACTGTTGAGGGAGAAGCGATGTTCTTCTTTGGCTGATATGCAAGATGCAGCCCTGGAAGTAGAATCAAACATCATGGTTGTAGAAAAGCTCAAAGGTAACGCTGATAGAAGGAGACAGAGGGGCGAGCCTTCATCATCTTCAGACCCCAAGATCGATAAAATGGCCAAGATGATAGAGTCATTAGCCTCTGAAGTTTCCAAATTAAAGATTGAGCAGCATTCTGGGAAAGGAAGGGTTCCTAATACTTTTTCTCCTCCAAATCCAAACCCATATATAAGACCTAATGAGCAGTTTCATATTTTGCAAAGAAGCAAAGAGACCAATGAAGACCAAAGGGTGAAGACCCATTTTCAAAATGCAGTCATGGAAGAAGAACAGTTTGAGGAAGATGATGAGATCCATTGTATGGAAGACAAAGGTAGTGCCACTTTTTTAACCAAAGCTGCCTATGAGAAGTCATTATTCAATGGCCAGATCAGCCAAGAATGGGATGGTGAAGCTATTCTACAAACTGTAGATCAGCACCAATATAATCTGAGGTCTATGATGAATAATGTCAAAGAAACTCTTGTTCATAAAGCTAATGTCCCTGCAGAACAGCAAGCTAATAAGCAGAAGCAACCAACAGTTGATCCTATCATCCTCAAAGCTCCAGCCATAGAGGTAAGAGGCCTTGACAAGTCCCCTTCTTCTTTCAGTTTTCAATCAGAAATCCAGAAGCCAAGAATACCTATGCCCCTGATTGAACTAGTGAAGAATGAGTCCTTCAAGAAATCTATCCTTGAGGCTCTTGAGCCTAAAACCATCCAAGCTTCCACTGACTATGTAAATCTGCAAGATGACCAACCAGTTGTTATTCTCAGCCCAATGATCGAAAACTGTGAAGACAGCTCCCCATCATTCTATGTTTCTCTGTCTATTTATGATGAAATCCTTCATAATTGCCCTCTAGACACTAGAGCCAGCCATGATCCAATGCCCAAGGCTGTCATGGATAAGCTCAATCTTGACATTACCAAGCCTTATCAGTTGGCCTCTATGCAGCTTAAAAAATCAATTTGCCAAATCACAGAGGAAGAAGGCCCACAGATTTGGGACATGTTCTTTGATGGGGCTTGCTCTAAGGAAGCTACAGGAACAGGTGAAGTCCTTGTGTCCCCCACACAAGAATGCATTGATTCACCTTTTATATTAACTTTTCAGGTCACAAATGACACAGCATAGTATAAAGCAGACCTTATTATTTAGTAGGTATACAAAATCTTCCAAGCAAAACATCCAAGGCTGAGAGCATACAGAGATAAGGTGAAATATAGACCATCTCTGCCTGATAATATCAAATGCTGTAAAGTTTTTGAAGTAGGTGATCAAATCAATATGCTTTTGCAAGTCTTTGATGAATTTGCTGATACACAGCTTGACCAAGAGAAAGAAACCTTTAACAGAAAGGCAAAAGGGTCAATTTTCAATTTTGTGACTGTTTTCTCATCAACGATGCATTAAAGGAAGGAGAAAATGTTTTTGATGGCCCATTCAATGCGTTGTTCTTTGAATTTTATTTCAGTTAAGGCTTTCAAGCCTTGGTATTGTAAATATGTTGTTTTCAAAGTTTTTATTTCATGCTTAATAGACTCCATGCCCAATGCAACACTAGGAGGAAGATTTGATCTTGTTGTATACAGGAAAGGCATTGATCTAAGATCCTTGAAACCTCACAGGGAGGATTTCATCCCCAGAAGCAGCCAATGTTAGCTTCCCTGACAAAAGGCCCAAAATTGGATCCATACATGTCCTTAAAAACTTCAAAGTTGCTTAAAAAACATCCCAAGGGATCCATATATACTCCAAAGCACTCCCTTAGTCTTCAAAAATGCTCAAAAATCATCCATCGATCGAAATGAGTGTTGGGTGAAACTATATTTGTTTAATTCTGTTGTAGTACTTACCCAACTATTTAATTTGTCAATCCGAGGTCCGTAGACTTACGAGACACATGCACTATATATGCAGGACTGAAGTGGAACTAATCTAATCTAAATTACTGAAATCAAATTAATCTAAGAAGGCATTGAAACATTAACTATGAAAGCAGGAAGTTGCATAAAAGAAAAGCAATACAACATGTGAAGAAGTGAATGACAAACAACATATGTGAGCTCACAAAAACTATGTCAAATTATATTACAAGAACTAAATTACAAATCATGAAAGAATAACAATGAATCAAAGTTAATCTCTATTCTCTATTATTCATTATTCATCCTAATGAAGAGAGAGCACTCTCTTATATACATGAGGAAGATAACCTTTCCATAATTACATATCCAATATTCTCTCAAGCACTCTCAACTAGTTTCCCATTATTACAAGATATCATCGCACAAATCTCTCAAACATGATCCCACAAATCTCTCACATATCTTGGATAAGATATGCCTCCATGATTTTCTCCTTAGGATAAGATATGCCTCCATGATTTTCTCCTTAGGATAAGATATGTCTCCATGATTTTCTCCTTAGGATAAGATATGTCTCCATGATTTTCTCCTTAGAAAAAGGCTTGCATAATTATCTCCTTGATATGGTGGAGGAGATATTAATTCTTCACATATTTCCTACACATCACAAAACTCACATATTCTTGAGATATAGATAAAAATATGTACATTTTCTAATAATTAATCATAAATTCACTTATAATACAAAAATGAATAAAATGGAAAATAAGAAGGTGAAACCCAAATGTATGTATGAAGGTGATATGATAACAGGTTAATGGGATGATGAAATGTAAGGAATAGTGAAGAAAAAGGTGGATGAAAATATGACATTTCTGAGTCCCAACATCCTCCCCAACTAAACTTGTTACATGCCCTCATGCAACCATGCATGGGTATCTTTTAAGAACATTTGGCATCTTGAACTTTGGCTTTACATGATGATATCTTTTAATAATGAATGTTTCCAGGATATGTGAAAGACATGAGTAACAATTTACATTTTCTTATGGTTGGTTCTTGTGTGACAACCATGAATATGGTTGGTTCTTGTGTGACAACCATGAATACAAAGAATGTTGGTTCTTGTGTTAACAACATTCATTTAATTTTCTGTTCTCTTTTCTTCAATAATGTAAACACTCACTGGAAATCATAATGTGCATAAGAAAGCCCTTTTGTAATATTAATGAAGCATGCCAACATTACGTATGAAGCAAAGTGCAAAAAAGTATCATTGGAAAATAAATGTTGGTGAATGGTAAATGGAGTGATAGTGGTGAAGAAATGGAATCATGGTAGTGAATATGTAGTGAATATAGTTCTCCCCCCCCTCAACTGAATGGGTTGCATGTCCGCATGCAACTTAACATGGCTCATGAAAGGAAATGTAGCATGGTGAGGGAATTTTCCAAAATATTCAAGTTAGCATATAAGGAATTGCATGATTAAAGATTAGAAAACAACATACCTCTACTTACCCAAGAATGATGAACTATGCAATAGGAATGTAGCTGCTGCTGCTGTTGGATCAGGAAAATGTGACTGATGTAACCGGATCCTGGGAAATGAAGGAATCTGAACTGTTGATGCTGAATCATGGAAAAGATAAATGCTGAAAGTGGTACTGTGGTACTCTCATATATTAGAATGCATACTGCTGTAACTGCTGAGGGAGTCATCAAAAAGTGTATAGTCTTCACCCACTACAAACCCGATGGTACAATTCTAAACATGCGAATGAATGTGTCGATGTCGAGCATGAATAGAAATCATTGGATTACCAGCCATTGATGTATGTCGTTAACCAATGCGAGGCAACTCACCATTGATGTCAATGAGTGCCAAGGTACCAGAGTACATCTTGCAAAGTGCGAATGGATGTGTCGAGGTCGAGCCACTTGCAAGATCTGAAGATCAAGGGACATTGATGTATTCCCATGATCGCCAGCGAGAGAGCTTGCCATTAAGGCATGCAAGCCTCTAGGTACTCAAAATGAACTCTAGTCTATTTCCCAGATAAGGTGTTGATGTCGATGGGGCAAGACTTGTTGAAAGGTGGGCCTTAAGGAATCCCACATCAGTCAACGCGAGTTTGTACAAAAAGATTTGGTAGGACTATAAATAGAAAGAACTCACGGACAAGCAGTGTGGATCAGCATGGCTAGGAAATCAAGGTAATGTGATCATGGAAAGGGAATGAGTTTTATTCAGAAGGCAAACTAGAAGGCAAAACTAAACTGAAAAGGATAAATGGATGTATGTGATTCAGAAAAATAGGCGTGCATGAAGTCATGAAAGATAAGGAAATGGAAGATGGCTGCAACACAAGGATGGTCTAGGCGTTTGGAAAAACAAAGGGAGTAATCATGACGCAAAAGGATTTTTGTGTAGTGGAAAATGTCATGATATGTGCAGTGAAGAATCAGTTCCTTCAAGCGTCCAATGATGCATGTTTCATTGTGATTTCGAAAAATCACTTTGCATTAAATTGTCTTCAACTCTTAGCACCATTCCTGCATAAAAATTGTCACCTTTGTGTGCCATCTCCATCGATCATTCCTGTATGAAGTGACTCAAAAACAAATTAGCGCATTTTCAAGAATTTACAAAATGTCCATTTTTTTTAATTATTTTCCGAAATAACTCTAATTGTGGATGAAAAAGGTGTCGCATCGTAATGTTGAGCTTTCTGCATAAGCTTCTCGTTGTCCTACACATAACACCAATCTCATTTCACTTGTTAGTATATGCATCCTAACTTTTGCCCATAAATTCACAAAAAAATCCAACATACTTTGACTCCCTCCCCAACTAGAAATATTGCATGTCCCCATGCAATGTATTCATTGATTTTGCAATATTTTTTCAAAATGTTTTTATTGGTTTGCAGGAAAATTGATTTAAAACATTTGCAAAGGCTTTTGTATCTTTTTGGGAAAGTAGTTGGTGTTATGAAGTTTGATGTAAATGAATGAGGGCAATTTTTTTTTATTTATTTATTATTTTATTATTATGTTTTTTTTTTTTTTAAACAGTAAACTTGTTTTCTGATTAAAAGAAGCGCTCGGCAGTATCATATTCCACTCAAAAAGTAGAATGGAAGGCTGAATGCCAAACCTATAATATGAGTTAGGAGAGATTGAATTAAGAAGTGTGAAATGCGGGGACCTTTGCTTCTTAACAAATTAATTATTTGATTGAAACTGTTCACAGCCCATATGGCCACCAAACGTTGTTTTTATTCGGAGGCTAAAATAAACCATTCAAAGGTTCTCAGGTAGCAGTTAAGCTGCACTGGTAATGAAATTTTCAGGGTCGATTTTCTCTCCATGTTACACAAATATATTTCCATCAATTGCAAGTGGCTTGGAAGATGAGAGCGGTTTGCCCATACTAAGAAAATGATTGAAAAATAAAATACCAAAGCTACAACGCAGAGAATATTATGTCGCACTGCATGAAATGATCCAAGAACGGGATACCCATCATATAGATTCATATAATTCAACATCACAATGCTCTGTACACAAAATATCAGACAACATTTACAAGCTAAGACTGCACGCTTGAACCCAATAAATAACTAGTGTTAAATTGTTACCCGGAAATGGGCATCCCATCGATCAGTCGCAGAATGAAAGACGAATCGAATCTGAAATTTCGGAAGCTTTTCCCAGATAAGTCTTCATTTATAACACCAGTTGCGCTTTGATAAGGCTCCATCATGGCACATGCAATATAAATTTCCTGGATCAAAACAAACGCTATGATGAAACTTTATAGAATTGTGCATCTGCATCTGCTCTCCTTAAGAGAAGCAACGATGGTGGCAGGGGCGTATTTTTTTTTTGGCCGATATCAGTGCCATCGAACAGTCGAAATGCAACATTTTGACAAGAATCAACCATTGGATACACCCATCCAAGACTTGGACGCCATATCAGAGAGATCAGCTCAGAGGTCGAGCAGTGATGGTAGCACCATTCGGAGGCATCAACAATTTGAATCTCAGTCTCAAGATTTTGTGGTACAAGAGAAGTCTTATGCTAAGCGCTCTCATCAGAGTGTAAATTGGTCCCGTTGCATTGGATGGTGCCGCAACAATAGTGGTCAGTGTTCTCATAGGGCAAAGCCAGGTTCTTCCTATTGCGAAAAGCATCTTCCAAGTTCAGTTGGGCATGGTGGAAAGATTAGCGATAGACACATCTCATCAGAAATTTTGAACAGGCTTTTGAGAAATACATGTTCAGGAAAAGACAGGATCCATTTGTGTCGGGCTACATATCTATTGCGTGAATTCATGAATGTTTGTCTTTATCAATCAAATTCGAAAGCCAGAATCCTGGATTGGATAATTGAAGAGGTGTCAAAAGATCCAAAAGCTGCAAAAGCATTGTTGGCAATTGTTTGGAAAGGAAAAACTCGGGAAACATCTGGGCATTGAAGAAGGACAAAATAGTTTCACAGCAATAGTTCCATGGGTTCCTGAGATAAAGGCGGAATTTCCTGTTGATGCATCAATAGATGATGGAAGACTGAAAGCAAGTAGAGAGAATGGGACACTTGATCATGGGATAGTTGGCAATTGTGCTGCTCATGTTGGTCAGATGCTGAGATGTAAGCTTTCTGGAGAGGAATTTTCTGATTCCCAGGCTCTTGGACGCCATTATCAAGCTGAACATATGGGTACCAGCTCAAACAAAACCTCGATTTCTTGGGGGAAATTGGTTCTACGCCGACCAAAGGCCACAAAATAAGAAATTAGAAACAACAGGTCAAACCCAGAGGCCGCTTTCACCATATCAAAGGAAAATCATTTCTGGTAACGCGATTCGAAAATGATGAAGAAAAAAAAAACATTGAATAGAGAGATTCTTAATCAACAGTACCGCCTTCATTCTTAACGCAGACATTTAGCACTCGAATAACGAAAACCAGGCGATAAGAGTCAACGAGGTAATGTAGGCAAAGGGTTTCACATACCTGTAGACAATTGAGCCCATGACGCAATCAAGGCTTGCATCTCGTCACACCTAACCAGTCCCTCTTTCCGGTTAACACAAAGAAAAATGGAGATTAGCATCCGAAACATATTCTACAGCTCAATTAAAAGGAAATAAACCCAAGACCTCAAGGCAGTAAAAGAAGTCGTGTTAATCAGAAGCGATGACTGCCACAACAATTTTTACAGGATCATCATTCTTTTCGGGGATGGTCTCAGATCTCCTGAACTGTGGTAATGTAAACCTTCTCGGCAATAATGGGCGAGATCTGATCTGTCGTTCAATGCTGCAGTGGAAACTTGTTCGATATCATCGCGCCTTCATTGGATGGCTACCCTTCATAAGTATCAATAATAATATTCCGGCCGGTGAGGCCTGCATCTCCATGAGGCCCTCCGATCACGAATCGACCAGACGGGTTCAAGTGGACTATGGTATTCTCGTCCAGGTACTTCTCCGGAATCACCGGCTTTATCACATGTTCCTTCAAATCTGCAGCAATCTGGTCATTGGGAACTGTCTCATCGTGCTGAGTGGAGATGGTGCCATTCTTTCTGACCTCGGTGAGCTTCGCTCCCAGCTTGGTAGCCAGCACATGAGTCAGGGGCATTAGCTCAGGGGTCTCATCAGTTGCATAAACATGTGACCCTGGTCACCAGCTCCAATCTCCTCAGGCCTCTTGGTAAAGTGTCCATGAACTCCTTGGGCAATGTCAGGGCTCTTACGGTCGGGGTTCTGGGTGAGGCATGCATCCAACACTGCATCAGAAATCTGGTCACAGAGTTTGTCTGGGTGTCCCTTATTTACGGACTCCGATGTGAACAAGAAGGTCTCCTTCTGGGCTGAAGTGAACAGAGCAAACAGCACGACAAATCAGAGAATGCAAATTTTAAAGTGACAAATTTTTACCCTAGGTTATTGTCGATAGAAGCACCCTCCAGCAATGCAAACTTTCCTTCAAGGATATCAGTGCTGAGGTGATTGAGTGCATCTGCCTCAGACTCCAGCGCCATTACTTATATATGAATTGCTTGGTAAAAACAAACATGGTTAGTGTTTTTTTTTTCTTTTAATGAAAAACTAAAATTTAGAAATATTTTTTTTTTTTACAAATGGACACAATGATTGGCAGAGTGAAAGATGTTTTTGATCAAGCATATTGCAAAACATTTATTTATTCTCTAAATCATCCCTATTTTTTGATCCTCAAGATCGTACAAAGACGCAGGAGGAGAGCATACTTATTCTAAGCAAAACTGAAACCTATTTTCTGATCCTCGAGATCGTACAAAGACGCAGGAGGAGAGCATACTTATTCTAGGTAAAAGCAAAACTAAAAATGAAAGCAAAAACTAAAACTGAAAGCCTACCTACTCTATACTAATTAGAATTTACAATTTAGTTACGTGTAGTTAAACTTCCAATGAAGCCATTCACGTAGCAGTGACAACAATAGATTCAGTAGCAAGTTTTCAAATGATGGATGAAAATATTTGACAGTGAATGAGTCTAGTTGTTGTAACTGCAAATCAACTAAAAAATAAAAAGATGAATCTAATCTAATACTTACCTGGAACCATTGGTCGATAAAGCTTTGATAAGCACAGTTACTCTCACTCAGATCATGTTGTAACTCCTCTTCTTCTACTCCGATCTGCTGTTCTTCTTCCTCGATCTCCTGTTCGAATGATTGTTCGCCATCAGATACACAGGATTCTTCAAGTGTTGAATCTTTGTTTATTTCTTGGGGAGTAGTTGAACTCTCAATTTTTGTCAAGATCTCCTTTTCCAGGGAAGAGGAGATTCCGACTTCTGCAAGGATCTGAGTGAGTAGTTCCAAGCTGACACTCATTATAAAACCATGTTGAAAGAGAAAGAAAATAAAAATCAGCACACTAAAAATTGAATTAAAAACAAAAGGACCACAGAAATAATCTTGAATTCAATACTCAATTAAACCCTCTTACAAGGACTGCTCATTAATTGAGTAATCGAATGCTTCAATTATAACCATGAACCATGAATTCATCAAACATTCTTCACAGTTGCGAAAATCAAACACACTTGCAGAAATTGAAATTCACACTTGCATAAATGTAAACACACCCTACATGCCCTGATCCATAAGAGGTCGAGCCCGTTACGGTATCTCGAATGCGATGCGTAGGCTGTTCCCCACGTCTTACTGCCTTAACACCTCAGAGTTAGGAACATGTCTAAACACACTTGCATAAAAAAAAAATCAAACTAAACTTCAATCCATCGTGCCTCCCTGGCAACGACGCCAAAATGTTGGGTGAAACTATATTTGTTTAATTCCGTTGTAGTAATTACCCAACTATTTAATTTGTCAATCCGAGGTCCGTAGACTTACGAGACACATGCACTATATATGCAGGACTGAAGTGGAACTAATCTAATCTAAATTACTGAAATCAAATTAATCTAAGAAGGCATTGAAACATTAACTATGAAAGTAGGAAGTTGCATAAAAGAAAAGCAATACAACATGTGAAGAAGTGAATGACAAACAACATATGTGAGCTCACAAAAACTATGTCAAATTATATTACAAGAACTAAATTACAAATCATGAAAGCATAACAATGAATCAAAGTTAATCTCTATTCTCTATTATTCATTATTCATCCTAATGAAGAGAGAGCACTCTCTTATATACATGAGGAAGATAACCTTTCCATAATTACATATCCAATATTCTCTCAAGCACTCTCAACTAGTTTCCCATTATTACAAGATATCATCGCACAAATCTCTCAAACATGATCCCACAAATCTCTCACATATCTTGGATAAGATATGCCTCCATGATTTTCTCCTTAGGATAAGATATGCCTCCATGATTTTCTCCTTAGGATAAGATATGTCTCCATGATTTTCTCCTTAGAAAAAGGCTTGCATAATTATCTCCTTGATATGGTGGAGGAGATATTAATTCTTCACATATTTCCTACACATCACAAAACTCACATATTCTTGAGATATAGATAAAAATATGTACATTTTCTAATAATTAATCATAAATTCACTTATAATACAAAAATTAATAAAATGGAAAATAAGAAGGTGAAACCCAAATGTATGTATGAAGGTGATATGATAACATGTTAATGGGATGATGAAATGTAAGGAATAGTGAAGAAAAAGGTGGATGAAAATATGACATTTCTGAGTCCCAACAATGAGCAAGGGAGGAAAGCCCTTGGAAGGGCTGAAAATCACTATCGGGAGGTGAAAACCAAAGGAAAACAATGAAAAACCCACAAACGCAGGCTTAAACAGAGAAGGAAACAACCACCGTTAGATCTGGCCGATCAACGGCCCAGATCTCGGCAGCTAATCGCAATCAACCGCTTGAGGGGACAGTTTATAGGCGAGCACATGACACCGCTAATTAGTGATCGTCGATGATTGGATCAGCAGGTCGCATCGGTGGGAAACATATGTAGTGATATATATATATATATATATATATCTATATATATATATAGATATATATATCGCATCGGCGCTGTACCATAAAGCGGGGCCTATGTACAAGTGCAAGTGCTATGCGATAACCGAACCCGGCGGCATTATAGTGGGGATTTCATACATTTTGAGATCCACGCCCAAGCCATTTTCAATGTATTTGGTATATTTTCGTTATATAAACGAAAATACAAAGGGAGCCTTGGCAGCTCCGATAGCGATAAAGCCTAGACCCGAAAGGGTTTGGGAATGATATTGTATAATTTTTCAGGTCCGAGGAAAGCCACATTTCAATGTTTTTATGTATTTTCATTATTTCGATGAAATACAAAGGAAACCTGGAGGCCTTGCGATTGCGATGAGGCCCGGACCTGAAATGGTCCGGGAAGTGATATATATAATATTTGATGTCCGCCGATGGATATTTTCCCATGTTTTTAACGTTTTTAGGCATATTTCAAAATACAAAGGAAAAGTTAAAACAGGCAGGATTTCGGGCAGGCCGTGGGCGGTAAGTGGTTTAGGTCAAGCTTCGCCCGATGCCATACAGCGGCTACCACGTGTCCAAGACAAGAAGAGAGAAAACCGCCCTCATCGGGCAGTTAACTCTAGTACAAAGGAGGTGCCCAAAATTAATCATCACCGTTGGATTTGGGACTCCCAGATCAATGGCGGAGACTTGTTGTCATTGCATAGGCGGACCCAAGAGGGGAATAAGCCATTTCTAAGGATTTCTTAAGTCCGAAAAGGACAAAGGTAGGTGGGATTTTCACAGTGTCATTGCGTTTTCTATTTTAAACAGAAAATAGTCTTGTATTAACAGAAAGGGGCCATTTAGAGGGATATATGGGCCCGAAGACCCATTGCACCATATAACAGAGCCCAGGAGACATATTTTCGGGAAACAAGAGCCTGGAAAGGAAAGAGAAGGGCCACAGCATGCTGCAACCCGAATCAAATAAGATCAGGGAGCATCAACAGCACAGACAGCGCAACCATCACACCAACAAACATTATGGAGCAACTTGGGCATGAGAGAGCTCCCAGACAGCGCAGCAACTGCCCAAAATATCTGAATGCGGTTATTCCTTTGTCAGAAGAGGAAAACCGTCGAGCCATGCTTGCCTAGAAGGCATCAAATCAGTTAAACAATGCATAGCAGGTAGAGTAAGACTCTAAGCCTTCTAAAGAGCTCTGGAGCATTGTAAACAGGCTATAAATATATTTTAGTAAGATGTAATAAGGGTTCAACTTTTGGAGATTATTCCTCCTTTGTTCATTCAAGCTTCTCATCTGCATTCTTTAGTAATACAAGCTTCTTTTGTTGTTATATGTTCAATGTCCATTTCTCTTCTGTTTTATGCTTGCACTTGAACAATTTGTTTAGGTTTTCTTTGTGTTTAAGGCCAGATAACTGTCATCTTATCTCTGCTTTGATATATTAGATTTGCAAGCTTATTTGCTACCTTTAGCTAGCCATTTATATGTGTTATTATATATGCTTCTACCAGTATAGTCAGTAAGATCATTTGCTGCCTATATTCAGCCATTCATATATGTTCACGTATGCAATCTATTGGTACTGTCAATATTCTCCATCTATCCATTAAATCTACAAACTATTGAGCATTATTGGTCTAAAGCCTTGTGTTGTTGAGGGTGTTCATGCATATCTTGAGTGAGAATAGAGCTGAAATGGTTATCTAACTTGATCCAAACCATCATTTATTCCAATAGTCCAGAGAACAATATTGAAGATTATATGTTACCAGGCATCTCTGATCTGCAACCTAGGAGAGTTTCTTGGAGTGCTAACAGTACCCACTGGTATCCATTGCTTCTGGTATGTTTGCTAGTAGTACCAGATTGTTCTGTGGTTCAGTAGGATCTTGAGAGTTTTCCCCTTGTGTTTATGGTACCTTTGTTGTCTGGTTGTTCCCAATGTGTGTGGGTTCCTCCTTTGCTTCGCCCTCCTCCTCATCAGGTTTGGGTGGAGGGAAATTCCAGCCTTTGGGTTGTTTCCCATTCTTCTTCTTTCTTCTGGTGTCTTTCTTGGCTTCAGGACACATAATTTGAAGGTGCCCTATTTCCCTACAAATTCTACATCTGAAAGTTGTGTTCTCATAATATAGAAGTTGTGTCCAATTCCGTTTTTTCTAGATCAGTTGTATGTGATCCAGTAAACCTTTGTTGAGATCTACTTTCACACATATCAGTGCGTATGTTTAAATCCTTTCCTCCAATCTTTGGGTATCTGTCTTGATATATTCCCCTATGATGTTCACTATATCTACTAGAACACGATCGTCCCATAAATGTAGAGGGAGATTGTGTAGCGGACCCAAACCGGCATTCTGGTAAAAACCATGGTGTTTGCATCAAATTCTGGGAACCAAGGTGTGATGAAAAGGTCCATTGATCCCCAGAACCATGGTCCTTCCTGTAAGATAATGTCTCTTGCCTCTAATGTTGGGAATTTTACAATGAGGAACCCTTTGGAAAAGAGGTGTATTTCACAATCTAATGTCCAATTGGTCAAAATCCAATGAAAAATCTCTACTCGTTTTGGCCAGAAATAGTTGAAACAATAAATAATGTCTTGTGATTCAATGTAGCACAATGCTCATCTGCTTTTGTATTGTCTATATTTAGTTCTGGAATGGAGTTTAATTGCTCCATTATGTACAGGCTAGGGGAAGTACCTACTTGTTTTGTTGGTTTTGTATAAGATCATTTTCCTTGTAGGATGTTCTTGAAGGAGACTCCTCCATTTATTTGCTTCTGTTTTGTTTCTTTTATTTTCGAATTACTGCTCCCATAACCTACTCCTGCATTATTTATTTTATTGGCTGTCGCAACACCACCTCTTAGTCTCAGGTTGAGGGTTATGGAGGATGCTAATAGGATATGATAATCATTCAAAGACCGGTTATCTTGTAATGTTCTTCCCCCATATATCAATTCTGCATATGAGCAGGGTATCTGACATTTTGCGATATTTTGTGCTTCAATTGTATCACTCTATCTGTTTTATTTACCTAGACTAATGAAGAAATCCCAGTCAAGGTTTTTAGAAAGATTTGAAAGCGAAGAGGATTTACCAGGTTCCAAGAGCCATAATCCAACTTGTTGTTGATAGGTCACTCTGTTACGGGTATCCCATATGGCTTAGTGCTCGGTATGGCACGATTGTTGGCGCAGGTTGAACCTGGGGCCATCCCATAAATGCCAAATTTCAGTGCTTGTTCCTGCTCTATCTTGTGAGAATGGATGATGGTGTGGTGCACCAGGAGAAGAGGGCCTTTATCTTGTTTTCCTTCAACGCCAATAAGTTATGGGCCTGAAGTACCTAGTTTTTCTATTCTCCCATCCAACTTAGTGACATGGAGCTGGTGTGGTTGTAACAATAGTCTCGCCTCCACATCAGTGCCAAAAAAATGTATCTCTTCCTCTATGAGTGACATAAAGTTATTCCCCTCGTGATTTTGGTGCCAAATGCAAGACTTTGAACACAATGGGGATCCATGTCGCAGTTCCAGTGTTTTTCGTGTGCTTTGTCCACTGAAAAATTGTTGTATCTGCCTTCCTCAGGGAATCCAACAGCAGTTGTGAAAAATATGTCCAAGGAGCCCTCTTCAACCATTCCATCTGGGGTGTGTCGGCTCCTATGGGCCCAAGAAAAATGTGGAACCAAATGCGGCAGAACGATATCATTTTTTATCCCTTGAGTTTGGAATCCACCGCAGGACATTGATCTCCCTTTTCTGTAAGCTCCAGGTCCCCAGCGATCCAGTATCCAGGTTGATCACGCCAATATGGAGATTCAGTATACGCCCACCCAAAGTTCAGAGCCCTCCAGCGACCAGGTGCCTCGGTTCCTTGGATGCCATGCGAGCCATCCAAGGGACAGATCATGACAGCTGATCCAAATCCAACATTTCCACACAGTGAAACTCTAACTCCGCTTAGCTCCATTTTTTCCTTATCCATACCTTAGATTTTTTCTGCACACCTCTCCTTTAGGAGGGCACTCGGGATTTTTGAAAACTTACCAAATTGTCAAGAAGGAAATTTTTTGGGATGGCCTTAAATCTTATATTTAGAAGTTTATGCAAAATGTTTCATTTTTCCAACAAAATAAAGTTGAGATCATTAAGACTCGAGGTCTTTTACAACCATTATCCATTCCAAGTCTGCATTGCGAGGAGCTCTCAATGGATTTTATCGTAGGTCTACCAAAGTCTAAAGGAAAGAGTTTCCTCATGGTGGTAATTGATAGACTTACCAACTATGCACACTTGTGTACACTATCTCATCCTTTCAAAGCGAGTGCAATCGCTACTACTTTTATGGAAACAATTCAAAAGCTACATGGAAACCCAAAGATTATTACAAGTGATAGAGATCCCATTTTCACTGGAATTTTTGGATAAAATTATTTTATTGTCTTGGTACTTAATTAGCTCATTGCTCATCTTATCATCCTCAATCCTATGGTAAAACTAAGATAGTGATTTTTTTTTTGGAAGGATATCTTCATTGCCTTGTATCTGATAAGAAAATATAATGGGTTAAGTGGTTACCTCTGGTATAATGGTGGTATAACACTTCTTTCCATACCGCAACAAAAATGAACCCATTTATGGCACTTTATGGATATCATCCACCATCCATCATCATCTATAAGAGAATAATATAGGGTTCAAGTGGTGGATGATCACATCAAACATCATCAACAATTTCTCCAACTCTTGAAGGATAACCTGACTTTGGCATAGAATCAAATGAAAAAACAAGCAGATCAACATCATAGTGAAAGAAGTTTTGACATGGGGAATGGGTTTTTTTGCGGCTACAACCATATAAAAAAATGTCCCTCAAGTAAGCTAACAATTATAATAAATTATCACCCAAGTACTATGGCCCTTACAAGGTGTTGCAAAAGATTGGTACTATGGCATACAAATTGGAGTTTCCTGCATCTTCACTAGTACACCCAATTTTCCATGTTTCATGCTTAAAGAAGGTTATAGGTGACAAGCTCCTAGTTTAAACTATATTTCTAGAATTTGACAAGGAAGGAAAAAAAATATTGGAGCTCAAAGCAATACGCGGAAACAAGAATCTGACAGCTACGAAATCAATCAAGTTCATAGTATCTCATTAAGTGAATGAACTTACCTGTTGAATATTCCACATGGGAGGATGAGTATTTTATACAAAAATATCCATAACTACTCAAACATTGAACACAACACTTTTTTGAAGGAGAGGGTCATGTTAGGTCCCTATAATATTAGTGTATCCCCTATATTGTTATTATGTGCCCCATAGAAACCAACTATTGTTATTGTTGTTCCCTTATATTATTATTTTTATGTATGCCCTAATTATATTTTGGCCCTTTATACTCCTATATATACCAAGGAGGTATTTTCATTTGAATCATCCAATAATTGTTCATTTATGTGATGTAAAGGGAGGTTTCCCCCTCGAAGTGGCTTATTATCTAGTCGTTGATCTATATTTTCTTATATTTTTGTGTTACTTTTTTATCTAGATACATAACAAGCATTAAATACCAGGTGCAAGCCAAGAAAAGGGGGAATACTTAGTTCAAAATCATTTTAACCCAAAACCTTTATGATTGTGTAAAATAAATATTGAAGTGGTTTGATCTTCCTAGAGGTTCCTATGAGGTGCTCTTTTTATAAATGCTACAACATCTTATTACCAACCTAAAGTTTATGTGGAACCTTGTGCTAGTCATGTTACTACTTTTACTTGGAATTAGCTTTCTGTAGGATACCATCAAATTGTGTTTGGAGGTGTTGGATCTGTTCAACAATTTTGGTTGCTATATATGCCTCAACCTGAGCATGGGAGGACTTTTCCTGTGAAGATGCAATGGGAAAAAATACATCAATTGGAGTGAATGGTTGGAACCCCAAGCACACCTAAAAATGACTATGGACATTAGAGCTATGGAGGACTCTATTATATATATGTTGAACATATGGAAGGATTTCATTACATGCATGCACATGCTTGGAATTTTACATGCATAAGATATGGACAATCATCTTGTTGAACACTTCTATTTGTCCACCTATTTGGTGATGAAAGCCGGTTGATTCGATAAACCTGGTATTCATCAAAGACCATAAGTTGGACCAAAAGGTACTGAGGAACATGTTGTCCCTATCTGAAATAATGGTCCAAGCTAGTCCAAAATGAACCCAAACATGCTCAATGAAGAGTTTAGCAATGAATTTAGCTATGATACTCTTCTTTCATGGTTCCAACAATTCCATCTTACAGAATTAGACAACCATACACACACAATCATACCATGATTGGTGGATGGAAAACTTGACTATATTCCATGGATATTGACTCCAAAGGATTTTCTAAGGCAGGAAAAATGAGCGTACAACTCCTACTTATTGATGGATGGTTTATCAATGGCATAGGTGGTGTACAATATAATATATCGTTCAACGTCTTCTCAGAGATTTGGTTAGGAGAAATAATTATGAAGTACTATTGTTGTCTTCTCCACACCAAAGTGCATCACCACTTAAGTATATTATGCTTCCCAAACCATCTTGTCCCAGATAACACAAGAGTGCATCCTAGAGGTGGAAGTTTGGAATTTGCTTTCTTGTACTCAACATTTGGTATGTCATAGTGAAGTTAGAGTCATTGTTGTATAATTGTGGCCACCTAAAGGTATCATGTCCACAAGAGTTAAGAATTATGTTTAACACCACAACCATGGGCCAAATGAGGTAGTTTGCAACATGATTGGGGTTACTCCTCCTGTATTTCATGTTTACGTTGAATTGATGTACTATAATGTTCCCTCCCAACCCCTTGTACTTCCTCGGGTTGTGGGAGGCTCCAACCCGACCTCCTAGGGCTCATTATGAAGATGGGGTTACAAAAACCCTTATTTTTCATCTTTGTCAAAACCCAACATAAATACCACCATCACATTCAGCTTTTTGAGAGATTTCTAGTGATATAAATTTTATCTCTATCCAACTCTCAGATTGAGAGTTATTCCATTTTAAACTTTAACTAATTAAATCCATCCACATTATCAAGACGTTGCCATGTGGAATCCACGCGTCACCCACATGGCTCTACCACATCACCTACGTGGCAACCACATGCCCCTAGTTGTGCACCTGTGGTGCTTGCCACATATTGTAGCAGTTACAACAACCCCAAATTTTTTTGACAAGAGGCAAATTTTGGAGTCCCCTTCATTCAGATTATAAACATCGAGATAACTAAGTTCATCAAGCTCTACTTCATAATCCTAATCTAGCAAGATTAAGCCTACTTTTAACTTGAGTATCTTGTGAGAAGCTACAAGGTGCAACACGCTCTCATTGCACAATTTGGTAGTCTAGTGTAACGTCCCTCATCATATTGCATCGCATTGTCTCAACGTTGTCACATTTGTCCTTGTGATAGGGCATTTATTGTGCATTAATGAAGCTCTCACATGTGGATTTTCTATATAATCCCCCCACCCCATTTCATTTTCACCCCAAGTTTTATCACATAGTGCTCTCATTCCTAATTGTTGCATGGCTTGATATTGTTCTTTGTGATCTAATCTTGTTGTGTCACTTGATCCCAAAGTTTTCATGCCACATGTCAGGTAAGTCCTATGACTCTGCCTTTTCTATCATGTCTTAGATAGTAGGTTTATGTTACCATTATTTTCATACATCTGTTGGTTTTCCCTGACTTTCCCCATTCCTTATATACATATACACACTCTAATATTAACCCTCCTATCACTTAGCCATTCCATATACCCTGACCAAGTGTATTTTAATCATTTCCCTGCAAACTCTTTTCTCTCGAATACCTTTCTTGTAGAAATTCCCACTGTAGATCACCTGATAATGCAATATACTAAAGAAAAATACTTGATCTACTTCTACAAACAAACTTGCAGAAGCTTAATCAATTTTGAGCAAGATCAAATAGAACACATATAACAGAGAATGAGAAACCAATCACACACGAACACAGAAGAATGTGGAAATATCTCTGGATTACACAAAACTTTATCTCACAGGCTATCCAGCTCTCAGTACAATCCCTCAATGCTGCTCATAGACTGAATAGACACAACATATGCCTTCCCTCAGTCCTCCAAGCCTCCTATTTCCTTGTGCAGTTTCTCCTGGGTCCTCTGGCTACCACCTGTGTGAATTCACCTCTCACACAACTCACCAAACTTAGAAGTAACTGCGCAATCTCCAAGGAATGAATTCCTTCTGCATATAAGAGATATCCTCAATGCAATATTCCTGCAACTGATAGTACATTACCCATCATTTGATCTCAACTGGGTCTCTAACTGAACTGACATGCATGAGTTATTTATGAGCGAATATTCAGTTATCTGAAGTGCAGTAGTTACATGCATGCATGCATTAACTAACTGAACTCACAATCAGTTCCACAAACTGTTGGAACTAATCTAACTAGACTTAACTCAGTTAACTGAGCTAACTAATTACAACTCAAAGTACAACTCATCCTGATCACTTTAATTAAGGGATAAGTTCCTCAATCAAAGGGGAAACTATTGCATGTCTTCACATAGACTTCATGTTTGATTTTCTACAACTAATTAACTCAATATGAATTAATTAATTATTTTTTCAAACCGCTGTTAAGATCAAATTCGAATTTTAATTCTCAATTTTAGTTCAGGGACTAACTAAAATTGGAATGTATCCCGAAATGCTATTTATAGCAATGCTATTTTTATCACTTCTATATTTAGCATTTCTTGTTGCTATTTTCAACATTTCTATCTTACGCCATAGCGCAACCCTCCTACACATATTATTATGGTAATTTTTAAAGCTCTTTATTTCATTAATCTCCCTGTCACTTCACAAGTGTATTTCACAAGCTTGACTCCCTAGTTGTACCATGGCACAAATCCTTCATGCATCCCTACATGGCCTTGTGAATTTGTGTTGTGTTACAACATTATTAAATGCTTGTGTTGCAATGCATATACCTTATATAAATGGCTTTCTCACATTGCGCTGCAAAACAACTTTACTACCTATCTTCTAGCCTTGCGGTATGACACATATATCCTTCCCAATCTTTGTAGTGCTGGCACAATGTGCCACATAGTCTTTTCCATATAGTTCCTCATCACATCACCTCATTAATTCATAGATTTATCTCTCTCCTTGCATTATAACATATAGCCTTTTAGCATACAATATTGCTCCCCTCTACTATGCACTGAGCTTTCTTTTGATTTTTCTAACATTTTTTCATAATGAATAATTTTTAAATGTCAGGTTTAGTAGATATATAGTGTTTCATCAGCTCATCATCAAGATAAGAAATGGCCCCATCAAGGCAAATACCGAGAAAATATATTGCAGAAGAGGGACAAGAAGAATATTTGTTCGTTCAATTCCCATATACACTGAAATTACATGTTGTATTAATAAATCTACGAAAATCAATTGGCCACGAATCTATAATTTATTTGCTTGGAAGGAGATCCTTGATGAAGAAGAAGAGAATGAGGTCAACCAAAATGTTAAAAGGTATTGATTGCACAAAATTGCATCACATCCAACAGTCTTCCCCTAGGAGAGACGATCGAGTGCATTATAAAGTGCATTGATGTTAAAGATGTGACCATTAGAGATAGCCACGGTGAAGACATAGTTGTATACACATACACTTGCATTGTTGAATACTACAAATTGATTAAATATCAAGTAGCACTCACAGCGAGTTGGTATGACAATTTCAGCCTAAGTAGCAAAGACATCTTAAAGGGTTAGTTGCAAGACCCTAGCAAGTTTTGGACCAAGACCGACATGGTTTACAAGATTAAATTTCTAATGAGAGTATATCAACTAATCGTGGTTGTGTATTGCTGACGTTATGGCAAACCTAATGTAGAGAAATTTGAAGAAAGTTTGGTGTCATTGATGTACACTTGCACCCAATAAGGGAGTGTGCTCAACTCGGCATAGATTCTAGCAGCTTATATTCAAACAAGAGTAAGAGAAGCCCAGACTACAGCAGTGGGAAAACTACCAAAGTTTTATATGGCATCATATTCGATCGACGGTGTGTGTTCTAAATTTGAATTTGATATGTTGGGATGGAGATGGATTTTCTCTCCAAATATTTAGCCAATAGACATATATTGTATGGATTTATGAGACGTTCATTGCAAAACATCTTATGTAAGGATAGTAGAAGGATTTATCTCACCATTATTCTGCATCCTCTTTGAAAACAACTCTCCTTGTATGTCCAACCATGCCAACGCAACATTGCAAGATTTAGTTGATTGGTTCACACCACCCGATGCCACATACATCAGGTCATTCGAAGCATGAAAATCCCCACATCAACTCCCACTATTCATCACTGACAAAGTGATTCTATAGGAAGTATCATACAAAGTGATCATGGGAGTTAGAGGCATGTTAGCAAGATTGAAGAAAGCACCATGGTATGCCTACCCTTTCTATGTAGGAACATACTACATAAAAGGTTGTAAAGAAGTGGTGGCCAAAACCAGTGACTTGGAATGCTTCAAATTTGGGGAACTCAATTTCCGTAGGTACGATCCAAGAGGCATAGTACCAATACATTGCTCTCAATTGAAATATAGGTGGTTATACACTTCGAATACCAATGAGGATGAAGAGAAAATCAAGAATTACTATAACACCGTAGAGGCCATATATGCTTAGAAAATTGCACATGGCTCTCAACCTACAAATGTTGTTGAACCCACCACTAGAGAATCTTCAAAGGGAAAATATGCTAAAGATAAAAATGCTTCCTAAAAGAGGGAAAGAAAAAAGAAACAACCAAGAAATAAAAACAAAATAAGTTGAAGGAAGACCAATGGCTAGAGAAGGAAAGAGAGAAAAGGGAGAAAGCATAAGTTGAGAAAAAGGTGAAATAAGAAAGGGAAAGAACATAAAAGGAGGGAAAAGAGAGAAAGAAGAAGGAAGAGGAACATTTGGCAAAAGAGAGAGTAGAGGAACAGGATTAGGAAGAAGCAATACAAAAGGAGCAGCGAGAGAGAGAAACTCAAAATGTAGGCCAATACATATATCCTAGCATGGATGTTGAACCTTCAACCCTAGTTTTAGTGCCACTCACAAGAGGCCATTTACCAATTGGGGAGATGGGCATCGCAATTGTTGAAGAAAATCAAGTATTGGACTTGGAAAACTTCAGATTTGATCGCAGTTATAGCAAAATTATCCAGGAAAGATGCATATATTTAAGCTAAGAGTTAGCAAAACCAAATTTGGTCACCACTGAAAGAAACATAGTTTCTAATACATTGGACAATCCACTAGCTATTGCTTCAGTAGGAAAAAAATCCTTTTTTACCATGGAGAGAAACATTGAACACCTTATGGATAAATTTAAGAAGCTATTGAGCGATCTTAAGAAGGCACAACAGGAAAATGAGAGACTTTGTAAGGAAAATCAAACCTTATCAGCCTCAACCTCCAAAAAAGAAGACTGCCAAGCAACATCATTGTACAAACAAGTGATTGGAAGATATTATGAAGAAACTATATAGGGAACTTTCTACACTTCGAACGGCTACTTCCAATTCAAAATGAAATCAAAGGAAAAGGTAAACAAATGAAGGAAGCCTTGACAACCATAAACATAATGCATAGGTTTAGTATAGAAAATCTAGATTCACCAAGAAATTTACCGAGAAGAGATGAGTTGAGCAAAGAAAGAGATAAAGTAGATATGATACTAGTCAGTTAATCCCAAGAGAAACTAGAAAAGGATGCAATAATAAATTTGAACATTTACCAACAACACCATATCATGATGGAAGTTTTGATAGAATCATACAAAATAGTTCCCATTGGATCACTTGGAGAAGTAAAGCCAGAACAGGAGATCTAGCGGGAAATACAAGAGATGATAGATACACGCAAGTTGGCCTTCACTCAAAAGGACACAAAGCCTGCCAAAGAGGTGCTTGAATAATAAGTAGTGGAACCAACAAAGTTTTAGATGATGTTACTACATTGTTTCACCGAATCTAGCTTTATATGAAGACAATAATGACCAGTACTTTCGAATGTGAAATCACCAATGAGAGGTTGATATCAAGGAAAGTAATATCCATAGATATTGACTACAAAGCCCTACATGTTAACTTGACCCAAGATTCACAAGCTCAAGCCCTAGCCTTGTCCATCTTGGAATTGGTTCCATAAAATATGTTTTTCTTTAATTATTTTGAATTTCGATGTAATTATATGAAAAGGAAATAGAATTAAAAATAAAGTAAAATAGAAATTAGACATGAGGGTAGTTGGAGAGTCATGGAAGGTGAATAGTTACCTCACTTTGTATAAATGCACCTTCTAGGCTAGTAGTAAGGACTTTTAGCTTTTGGACTCTTATGGAAATTTTGAAAGGAGAAAATCTTGTAATTACTTCAAAGATCAAGTCTCACCCTTTGCATTCCCACTTTTGGGTCTTGTGGAGATATTGTGTGAGTGTGAAAAGAATATTTTAGCATTAACAATTAGAAGCCTTTTGGGCCACAACAAGCATATTCTCACATGTTATCGAATGTTGTAAGACTACTCTTTGGTGTTGTTTGATGGCATGTGATTATTATTCATTTGTTGAAAATTAATGAACCACATCGTTTATTGTAGAATTATATCTTTTGGAATTGTTTGTTGATTTTATGTGCTTACATGTTAGTTGTTAAATGCAAACTACTTTACAATTAATAACTAGAACACTTTGATTTCCATGTATCTTAATTAAAGTTTGTTATCATTATTTCATTGAGCTGCATGGTTGTTTTATAAATCTACTGCAACGTTATTTATATCATTCGCTTAAGGTATTTTCATAAAGTTTTTTAAGCTTGTATCTCATCAAGGGTTTCATCCATTTTTCCCTTTCTCATTTCTTTTGTCCAAAATCTAGCTTTCACACAACACAATATGGCAGTCGTGCCAACATTCTGGATGGGACTTTTATCCCAAATGGTGTGAAGTCTAATTGGGACATCATATTAGATAGATCCCCCTAGACTGCAAGAAATTTATTTTTCCCCATCAACACCACCTCATCCTAGTTCATAGGTACCACAAGGTCTGACCCCTTCATTTTTTACAATGTTTCAATGTTATATCTAATTTTGAGGGGAGATCCAGGTACATGGGATTTTGCACTTTGGCATTCTCCCTAGACCCCCAGAACTCCAGATACAAACATCATTCGCGAGGTAATCCGACCTCGCATATATAGCCATCCAAATGGGCCCGACACCGGATATACTATACATTCTATGAAATATAGCTCCATTCCAATTCAAGATTGCGTAAATATTCCACTAGGTCAAGCCCCACCTCGATACATCCATGAGGTAGTAAATATGGTTCGACACATAACCGTCCCCACAAATGTTTTTCAGTATGTGCAACCTCTTGAATCACTTGGATCTCAGATACATTTACTGGCCTTTAAGTATTCAACCATTTCGTATATCCAGGTTTGCCCAAGTGTCGAACCCTAAAATCACATTCAGCCCCAAATACAAAATACTGCCAATAACTTTTCCGACCCTAAATACAAAATCCTGCCAATAACCTATCTGAGCCAAATACAAAAATATTATCTTTGCAATACTTAGACTTATAAAATATTATAATTTCAAAGGACTTTTCCAAGGTTCTCTTTGAAGTAGGGAATTTCTCAAAACACCCATTTTATAGAGATAAAACCCTTATACAAACACTAAGCATTCCAAATATTATACATAGCCATAATATAATCAATGGATCTTGTTGGAGAGGTAAATCCCCTCTGCGGACAGAGGCGATCCCACTAGCCCAAAATGGGTCTAGCAACAATCAATTCACACTACCATGCAAGTTCCTAGTTGCAAACTGAAAGTGGATTATGAGAACCAACCTGGAGTCCAACGCTAGTGTCGTAGAAGAGTTGATACTCCCGTTCCCTTGCTCCGGCAGGTCACGATCCTCACGATCTCCGCGAATGGATACCTGCACATGCAAAGAACGAAGCGAATACAAGCATAAAATCCACTAAATACAACTATATATCAGTCAGAAAGGATATAGATCAAACATTATCATAGCGAACAATAAGATCGGAACCATAATGATAGTCGTTCATTAATGAATAATCAACAGAGAAAGATACAACCAAAGTTCTGACGTTGAATCTCTCCTCTGGCTGGGCGAGCAGCTATACATGTCTTGCAATAGACCTTCTCTCTCTCAGACTTCCGGCAGCATAACCTCCCTATGCTCCAAGACTCTTACTATCACTCAAGACAAGCGTTATCACAACTAGCATCACTCCAAAAACTAGCTTGTCAAATGCATGAGGACAGACTTTTATAGATGGAGAAGGGGAAGAAAATACAATGAATCAAGACACCCATTATGGATTGGCATTATCTCCAAAAAGCCGTTGTGGATAGATGTAAAGGATAGATGATGACTCTCGACATCTAGAAGATGAGCTTTATCCTCAAAAGACTTCATGACTTGAAGGGAAAAAACATCTGGGCGCGCGTTTGTTAAAAATCTTTTCCAAACTTGGTTGGCGCGGGTGTTACTCTAAGACAGAGCGCCAATGGTCGCACCTTCTTTTGAGGATCTCATTCATTGGCACGGGTAGTACATTGTGGACCCGCGCTAATGGAAAAAGGGAACTTTTCAGGGATATTTTGCAGGAGGTGTCTTCAGGGCACATGAAGTCCATACTCAGGGGAACATAATGCAAGTGTTTTTAAGTTATGTCACTGCTCACAGGTCCCGGAATGAGTCCTCCAAAGTACGGGAAAGGGGTAACAGGGACGGTGACCAATGGTGACAAATTACTGTGTAACAGATGCCCCCTAAAGCATGAGGCCCGAGAGAGAGAGAGGGGTGAAATGCTTTACAAGAACACATGTAGCTGCCGCCGAGAATCTGCATTGAGAGATACAACTGATAGCTCAAGTACATGATATATGTGGTATGGTCGCAGCCATCCATAAGAGAATACATAATAATCTAGATCCATAGTATGGGCGCAGCCATCTGGTTTGGATCAATGAATAGACTCAGGTATGGTCGCAGCCATCCAGTGAATGAGTCATAAGAATCACGCCTGGATTACAACAGACAAAATCCAGGGTCTTGCGCTCCATCTCGACCCGAACAAAAGTACAAGTTCAAGCATGCGAATATATGAGCTGAAGTCGAACATGCATGAACATCGTCTGATTACCAGTCAATATTGAAAACTGTTAACAGACGCGAGAGGTACCACCAATAATGACAATGGCCCTCAAGGTACTATAGGTATAATCTACGGCGTGCGAATTAGTGATCTGACGTCGAACACCCGTAGAATCATTCGATCGAAGGTCAATGATGAAAACCTCACGTCGAACACGAAGAACCTACCATTGAGGCATGCAGGCTCCAAGGCACCGGAAGGGAGTCTCTAGATCAGCTTCCTGGATAATGAGCTGAAGTCGACAGGAATTGACCTTGATCGAAGGTGGGCCATAATGTTTCCCACATCATCGACACGAGACAGAGAGATAATGTTGTGAATCAGGATTATGTGAGCTATCAGAGGGAGGTTGTTTCTTTGCAGAGGTCAAATTCTCTTGAACATATCGGTGGCACGACAGTGGAATTGGCAGTATTTGACATCAACGGATCAGAGGTCATGGTGACGAGGCAATGAGCAGATGAGAGGTCAAACATGATTACCCAAATCCACGGAGGCAAGTGAAAAATGAGATGAGATATCCCCACCCAGACACGAAAGCAGACAAGTGCCATGTTCAAGAGCGACATACTGCCGACACGACAATAATTATGGTTCCTTTTTTCCCCCGCCATTTCTGGCGAGTACCCCAATTATTTTTAACAAGATTGATGGGGATAACATATGCTTGTGGTGCGTCATTTCGACAAAATCCAATGTCATCAGGTTTTAACGAGTCTGACAAAGGAAGAACTCGGCGTCTTTTCATGTTTAGATAGTTTGAAAAGACAGCAGAAAAGGAAACTCCAGGGGTGTCCTTTTTCGTAAAGTTGTGTCTCTCGAGCCCGAAAAAGTATAAAACAATGCTCGAAAGAACCGCCCAACCATTATGATCGAGGAGTACTTTTCATAAATAGTGATTTCGACCTGAAAAAGTAAAAAAGTGATCAAAATCACGTCGTTTCGTAACCATTAACGAGTCTGAAACGACAAAAACCCGGTAATCTTTTTAAATTTTAACGGTCGACAAAAGAACTTAAAACGACCGCCCCTTATTAACGTTTAACGAGTCAAGAGGAGTAACTCGGCAATCTTTTCGTCTTTAAACGGTCAGAAAAGAGCTGAAAGCGGACCTCAAAGTAACCTTTTCACATGTTTTACCGAGCTTGAAAAAGTAGAAAAAGGAGCTCGTTTCGTTGCTTGAGTTGCACCAACACCTGTTGTCATAGCAAACAACAGCGTAAAACCCATTTTGATATAAATATATTCAAAAATACCCAAAAAAGACATTATTTTAACCCAAAAAATAATATTTTTAATGCAATTTAGGTCAAAAAATGCTATAAAATAGTGAAATGGTAAAAAACAAATTTACTTTTTACTTTTCACCTTGTGAGTTTACCATTGGAGGGTTTTGGGTGCAAACTTCAACTGTTGATTGCGATCAATCCAGGAAAGCAGTCAAGCCGCCGTCTGAAGCAGGTAAGAGGTCTTGTCCTTAGCTCCATTTTCGTTCCATTTCTTTAGCTTTTCATCCACAGACGAATCCCCTGCAAGAGGATTTGCAAAAATTAGGGTTGCGCCATTGGCGCGGGTTTCCCACTCAGGACCGTGCCAATGGGATTATTTTCCCAAAGAGGGCGCGACATTGGCGCGACTGTTTTCAAAACAGTCGCGCCAACCGCGCGACCTAATTTTCCCATGGATTTAACCGTTGATTTTGAAATTTTCCTTTAATTTTGGTTTCACCAGTGATCTAATGATGATATTTTCGACTTTATGGTTGCAGGGGTTCGCCAAGATGGTTGTAGAATGGAGAGAAAGAGAGCATGATGCCATAGATGCCATGGCACTAGAGGATGAAGCCTGCATGGAAGCTTTGAGGGACTGTGGCTTAAAGAAGTTTTTCCTCACCTCCTATTTGCGTGCACAACCGGAGCTTCTACGATTTATTGTGGATGCTTGGGACATAGAGGATCAGGTATTCCGCTTGAAAGATCAGACATTGGAGCTGGATGTTTCCGATGTCTATTTTATCACTGGATTGTCGCGGAGAGGTGCACGACCCATTTTGACTGGAAGTAGGCCTTCCGGAGAAAAGATCGGGGAGGTGATGGAACGAGTTTGTCCGGGGGCACAGTTTGGATCGAACAGTGCCAAGGTAGATATCGGCACAGTTCCAGACTTAGTGCTACGGGTGATTCTATTCACTATCACACGAACTGCTGGGGTACAGGCGCCCCATGAGGCCAGCAAGAATCATTTACTACTGGCAACCGAGTGTCTCCATCCTACTCTGTTTGATTCGGCCACAGCTGTGACCCTTAACATCAAGAGACAGCTTACGAAGTGTAAGCGTGGAGGCAACAAACAATTCGGGTATGGATCGATTGTGGTATCCTTCTTCTTGGAGCGACTACCGATTTTCCGGATTCAGGGCGGTATAGTGGCAGATCCAGTGCCACGGGAACCGAGGTTGGCTCGATGGGCAGCACTCATGCCCAGAGGAGGAGGGGGCCAGCAGATGGCCTGGAGGCCCGAGTTCTTCATATGGCTTCGTCACCAGATGATCGTTATAGAGGACTGGCCCTATGCGGGCACCGATTTTACTGGAGACCCAGATCTCCCATTGCCTGTGGGAGAAGACTAGGATGAGGAGCTTGGTAAGAACTCTTTGTGGTTTTGATGTTTTTTATGTATTTAAGTTTTTTTTGTAATACATGCCTGTCTCTGACAACAACTGTATATATGTATGCAGATGTTGGTGCAGAGCGACCAGCTGATCTGTCTCACATAGCACGGAGGGTACAACCTGTAGCCGACCCTCAGGTAGAGGGTGCTGTGGGTGATGAGCTAGTACAGAACCTTGAGGCACTCACTCGAGGGATTCCAGACTATGCCAGGTTGGCGGATGTGCCCTTCGCGTACCAAAGGTACACAGTGGGAGTACCAACTCGCGTCCATCGTCTGCTGAGACGTTTGGTGCAAGCGGTGACATGCTATCATGAGCATCACCGTGATTAGACGCCTAGGTTTCATTTTTGCATATTTTTGAGAGACATGTTGTCTGCGGCCATATGAGATTCGGACATGTATTATTTTTTTGGATTATGTAATGCGCGCGGCGCAAAAATTATGATACACACGTATATATATACATATGCCTATGGTTTATTATTGTGTTTTCATGTGCTTGCTTATATAATGTTTTGATTACAAATTACGCAAATGTCTATCTAATACATGATTGGCCAATGCATCAGATAATGTGTTTAATTGTCGTGGAATATGTTGATATGTAATAAAATCAAAGTTCCTTTCTAACAATCTCACACGTAAATACAACCTTAGAATGCGATGGTCTCTGACGGAATATCGCCCATTGAGCTGGTGGACGACAAGTTGAGAGTCCAGGTTCACCGCCAATGCACGAATGCCGAGATTAATTGCTTCAGCAAGTAGCTCGATTACAGCACAATATTCGGCGACATTGTTAGTGGTATGACCCAAACACACACCTTGAAAATCTATCAACTCGCCATGAGGATCATAGATCACCCACGCCGCAGAGGACAAGTTGCGAGTACTGCGGCAGGCACCATCAGCGAAACCAACATAAGGTGCATCAAACATCTGCACAAGAAGTGAAAGACACAATAAGTGGCAGTTACGCCTTTAAAACTGACACACATACACACAACACACTTGCTAGAGTACATGTATGTACAAAATAAAATGTACAAGCATCATGCATAGTACTTTTTCAAATACAGCCCGTTTCGGGGCTTCCCAAGAGGGTTCCCTTCATAATCAATTAGCTCATAGGCCCCTTTTTGCAAAACTTTCTTGACAATGTAAGGGCCTAGCCACATAGACTCGAGCTTTCCTGCTCCTAATTTATCCTTTGCCTGATCGTAGAGCAGGACTAAATCTCCCTCAACAAAAGAACGTGGATGTACAGTCTGATCGAAGTGAGTCTTGACTCGCTTCTTTTGTGTTTCGATGGCCAAAGAGGCCAGGCGACGGGTCTCATCTAGCCGTTCCAGGTAAAGAAGGCGTTCTTCTAACGGAGTAGTGTTGGGAAGTAGCTCAACAGCCAATTTTAATGAAGGGATTTCACATTCGATTGGAAGGGTAGCCTCTAGTCCATAAACCAGTTGAAATGGAGTGAACACATTGGCGTCCTTCACGGAGGTTCGGTAGGCCCACAAGGCAGGGAACAACATCAAATGCCAGTTAGACTTATGCATGCCAACGGTACGCTGAAGCATGGTAACCAAAATCTTATTGACAGCTTCAACTTGGCCATTGGACTGAGGGTAGTATGGAGTTGAACTATCGTGTTTCAAGCCTAGCTGGGTTGTTAATTCCGACATCATATGATTACGGAAATGCTTCCCGTGATCAGTGACGATGGCTTGAGGGACGCCGAATCACGAGATAACATGGTTGAATAAAAATTGCGCCGCTATGTGACCGTCTTCAGTTAATGTAGGCATCGCCTCGGCCCATTTAGTAAAGTAATCGACGGCAACGATAATAAACCCATGCCCCCGGCCGAGCGAGGGTTACAGGTCATATAATCAATGCCCCATTTTGCAAAAGGGCCGACGGTGACAACAGGGTGCAATGGAGCAGGAGGCGCTCGCATCTTCCGCTGGTATATCTGGCACTCATGACAAGAGCGGACGACAAGAATGCAATCCTTAAAGATAGAGGGCCAAAAGTAGCCAGCACGGAGGATTTTTTGGGCAGTGGCATATCCGGACATGTGACCACCACAGGCACCAGAGTGGCAGTCATTCAAGACACGCTCAGCTTCCTCGAGAGTTAAACATCGGCGGAGAACAGAGTCGGCGCCGAGGCGATAGAGTGTGTCACCAATGATACGGTATGGTTGAGACTGATGACGAATCCTTCGCCGAGCGTCTTTGGACATGCCAGGGCGAAAGGAGGACGTTTGCAGATATATAATGATATCCCCGTACCAGGGGTCGAGGGTGCTAATGAGAAACAAAGTTTCATCTGGAATTTGATCCTCTGTATGAGAGGGCGGGGAAGAAGATGGAAAAGAGCAAAGTAACTCAGCAAAGACAAGGGATTTCTTGGACTTGGCAGTGGTAAATTCCAAGTCGAACTCTTGGAGGATGACAATCCACTTTGAGTACTTGCCCCCCAGCAACTGGCATGACAAAATATACGTCATGGGGTTGCAATCAGAAATCACGGTAGTGGTGCGCAGCAGAATATAATGACGGAAACGTTGGACAGCACAAACGACGGCCAAAGCCAACTTCTCGACATAGGCATATCGAGTTTCTGTATCTAAAAGATTGCGGCTGAGATAATATATAACATGTTCAGTGCCATCATCGTCAGCTTGAACGAGAACCATGCCGATAGTGGTGTCGGCAGCGGCCAAATACAGAGTGTAGTCACGATGATAGTTCGGAGGACGAAGCAATGGAGCAGAAACAAGGAGACCCTTGAGACGCTCAAAAGATTCCTGAGCCATGGTATCCCAATGAAAAGGGACATCTCGCTTTAGTAATCGTGTGAAACCTTTGGCCACCTCGGCATAGTTTGGAACGAAACGTCGTAGAAAATTTGCTTTACCCTGCAAGCTTTGCAATTGATGTAAAGAAGCAGGGGGAGGAAGATTCACTATAGCTTCGACTTTAAGGGGATCCAAACGGATGCCCTCTCGGGAGACGACAAACCCGAGAAGTCGGCCGGATTCAACGCAGAAGACACATTTGTGAGGATTAAGTCTGATTCGGTAGTATCGACAGCGAAGAAAGATCTCGCGAAGGTGAGTAGGGTGGTCCTGACGTTTGGCTGAATGAGCTGGAAGATCATCCAGGTATGGTTGTACAATGTGTCGAATGTCATGAAAAGCATAGGACATTGCACGTTGGAAGGTAGCACCAGCATTTTTGAGACCGAAAGGGAGCTTCTTATAGGCAAAAGTGCCCCATGGACAGATAAAGGCAGTTTTGTGTTGATCAGCGGGAGCGATATTGATCTGGTTATATCTAGAAAAACCGTCCATAAAATAGTACATTTCACTTCCGGCACACTCGTCAATAATTTGATCAATGAATGGTGTGGGAAAATTATCTTTAGGACAGGCTCGATTTATATCACGATAATCGAGACAAACACAGATTGTTCCCTGTTTTTTAGTCACAAGTACGATATTGGAAACCCAATCTATGAGCGGGATAGGATAAATAAAACCAGCTTTAAGAAGCTTCTCTACTTCGGCCTTAATAGCTGCAGCCTTTCTAGGGTGTACAGGGCGTAAACGTTGACGAACAGGCTTAGCACCTGGGTACGTGATTATCTCATGTACCACTATGCTAGGATCAATGCCGGGCATTTCTTCATAGGACCATGCAAAGACGTCACAAAATTCGCGAAAAAGGTTGGAATAAAGTTGAATCTCTTCCGGAGTACAAGTGACTCCAATGTGAAGATGCTCGACAATCCCTAGCTTGACAGAGATGTTGATGGGTTGGGTTTGCGTAATGTTCGCCATATTTCCTTCAGAGGACACTTGATAAACTTGGATAGGTGTTTGAAGGATTTGAGATGGGAGACAAGGAGCAAACCGCTCGAAACAAGTAAGCATATCCTGCTGGGGAGGTAGAAACGAGGAACGATGGTGAAAATCATGCCAAGGAGGTTCCTCGAGAGACATAGTCTCAATAATGGCTTCGTCAAAAGGGAATGTTTATTTTAATGGGTCCGAAGAAGTCTCATCTAGAAGCCCAGAGGATGGATGGAGAACCTTGCTCGAAAGGGCAAGTTCAGAAGAGGGAGCCGATGCAGCAATGATTTCGACATAATTGAACTCGGCAGGACTCAACGGCATCTGGTCGCCCCACGAATCTACTTGGTCGGTGGGAGGGATGATCCACGGATCAGAACAAGTAGTAATCATATTGACAGAAGCGACGTTAGGAGGGGGGAGCGGAAAAACACCCATAAGGGCGGGATCTTTGAAAAGTCCGGCTCCCAGACTCTCAGATAAATTTGAGGTATGCTCCACAAAAGGGATGTTGCCTTCCGAAGAGGAAGCAAAGAATGATAGCTGGTCTACGGTAATGATCTTCCCTTGATGAGGGAAACGGATGATACGAAACAAATATGAAGCTACAGCTTTCATCGCGTATATCCAGCTACGTTCGAGAAGGAGGTTGTAGGTAAGAGTAGCATCAACAACTTCAACTTCCATTTCGACCGTCTTCCCTTCCAAAGAGATGGGCAAACGTTGGAGTATACCATAAGGACGAGATGCTCTTCCATCAAAAGCTTCCAAGGTTGTGGGAGACTGGCTCAACGTTGGAGATCCAATAGCTTTCCAACAGGCCACAGACATGATGCAAGTAGAAGCACCTTCATCAACGACTGTACGATGAATCATTTTGGAATCAATAATAACCTGTATAAGGAATGCGATTTGGGTAGGCAGTCTCTGCGTATGGCGTTCTAAGTCAAAAGTAATTAAGTCCGAGTCGGCCGGGTCTATGCCACCGATAGCGGATAGCAAGGACTTCCTCTGAGAAGGGCAGCTCTGGAGAACTTCTAAAGCGGACATAGCCGACGGAGTCTAAGCTAAGTCCTCAACGATATTGTAGTGTTGTGCAGCATGAGCATTTGGGTTGTAAGAAGATTTCCAGAGTACTCCTTTTGGAAGGGGTCAAAGAGGCGTCTCAGTACTAGGTCTCTCGATGTGGAGTGGACCTGAACTGAACGGAAGAGCACTAGAGGGGATCTTAGGATCTTTCCCGGCAGATGGCGGATAATCTTTCGTTCGAGTACTGATATTGACAGGTATCGTTCCAGCCATAAACACTTGAGAACCAAAGGAAGAGGGAGGTTGAGAGGGGTCAGCCACCATTTGAGTTTTTTGAGGTTGTTGTGAGGGAAAGGGTTCTTTGAGCACCGCAGGAGTCCTGGGAGCACCTTTCAACAAACGACTAACCTCGGACCGCCTAGGGCAGTCTTTGGTATAGTGATCCTCATCACAGATAAGACAAGGATACTTGGGTTTGCGCTTGGCACCTTCCTCAGGAGGAGGTTTAGGGGAGTCCTGTTTAGGTTGATCTGGTTTATTCTTCGCTTTCCCTTTCTTCTTTCCTTTCGAGGCTTTATCTGCTGTGGTGGACTGGACGACATTGACCTTGAAAGTAATATTCGAAGCGGGTGTTACCTGAGAAGTGGGTTCATTCGAAGCATTTTATTTTTGCTTCCCAGGGTTCGCGGGATTTTTCTTTGAGGACAAATTAACAGAACCAATAATACCGTCAACAGTTGGCGTTGGCGGGGCTTTGGATGTTCCTGGTCTCGGGGCGTCAGGCAGATAATCATACAATGTACCTGACTGAGAATACACCAAGTCAAGGTACTGAGCGCGCGCGATAGCTTGCTCTTCAGTGACACACGCCCCCATGGCAATGTCCCGAGCAATTGGAGGAACGAACGAAGTCGTAAACCAATCGGTAAGAAGTTGGTCGGGAATCCAAAATTTGATCATACGTCTACGCCGTCTCCATTCATGGATATGATCAGAGATATGCGTAGCCGTTGTCTGTCTTAAGGATGTGAGGAGGTGTGTACCCGTTTCATATCGAATGGGCAACTGAAAATGAGTAAGAAATGCCATAGCCAACGAGTTGAAATCCTGAAAGGATCCGCGATTGAGCTCAATATACCACTTAGCTGCAGAACCAGTGAGAGTCCTTTGAAAAAGGCGAAGCCGAATTGAATCATCAAGCCATGAATTGGATGAACACTAGAGGTGATAAGTCATGACATGAGCTTGTGGATCTTCATTAGCTTTACCATCGAATTTTGGACAGTCATCGGGAATTTTCGTTGGAACCGGCGGCCAATATGGATTATGGAGAATAGGATCATTGGTCAATTTGGACACATTCGGTAATTCTAAAGTCTCTAAGAAAGGTAATTGAGGATTGAAGGACATCTGGGGCTGCTGGTGGGATGGAACACCAGGGTTCCAACCAACTGGCGGTTGCCCCCAAGGGCTTGGTCCGGACGGATTTGGCCCCATAGGGTTTTGTCCGTAGGGATTTGGGTTCTGCCCCCCAGCGTTCCATGGATTACCAAATGGTCCTGCAGGAGCACCATATGGTTGCGGATAATTCTGATAAGGATTCGCCTGCGGTTGTTGGTAATTTTGATATGGGGCAAACAAAGGTTGCCCTTGAGGTTGCTGGTAACCATACGGTGGCTGGACTCCAAACTGAGTTTGAGAAATAGGTGGAGTTTGATAGACTGGTTGGGATTGAACTCCAACTTGCATTTGAAGACCAGATGGGGTCTAGGGTCTAGCCTGGGGCAAAAAATCGGATTGATCAGTGCCAGAAGGATGTCCTGAAGGTTGGGCTATCTGGCCAGAAGGATGACCTTGTTGATATTGAGGTTTCCCAGAAGGTTGTACCTACTAGGAGTGGAGTTGTTGTTGCACAGGTGAAGGTTGTCCTAAAGGACCAGATGGCTGAGTGGGCTGGGCAGTTGGTTGGCCTGATTGGATTTGAGGTTGACCGACTTGCCCAGAAGGTTGACTATACTGGACGGTAGGCTGACCATGTGGTTGAGCAGCTTGTCCAAATATTGGACCATACTGGACATTGGATTGGTTTGGGTTAACATATGATTGACCAATTTGTCCAGTAGGATAACCTTGTTGGATACCCGGTTAGGCTTGTTGAACAGAAGATTGACCTGAGTTACCAGAAGGTTGAACAAAAGAGGGGAAAAATGGACCACCAGCGGAAAAAGGGTTTCCCTGGAAGGATTGCCCTTATTGGTCTTGATGAGGTGGTCTTGGGGATTGCGCAGACGATACTTGGCCACCATGAAAAGAGGTGGAACCCCAATCAATTGACAACGGAACTGAAATCTCAACAATCGGTTGAGACGGCAAATATTGATCGTATGGCCCCTCTGGTGGAACGTTTGATGTGGGATCGAAGACTCCGAATAAATAAGCCGAAGGACGACTAAAAATAGGAGTCGAAGAAGCCACACATACCGTTGGAGCGATTGTGGTTGAGGTGACAGACGTACTGCGACTTTGTGGAGTAAAAGGCTCCGTGGTGGGAAAAGCAAGTTGTGACCAAATAGAACCCGTGAAAGGAGTTCCAGAGGGCATAGCATCCCTTAATGATTTATAGCCTGGAGGTAGGTTCCCAGTAGTAGGAGTGCTACTAACAAGTGTAGGTTCCGTTGCGGTGGGAATTTCACCGCTCGTCGCAACGGATTCGTCAGTTGAAGTAGGGGATACGTCTTCCATGTCGGAAGAAACTGGTGGGGCTGGAACATGAGGAGAAGTGTATTCCCAAAAAGGGATACCGTCCTCAGAAGGTTCCCAAACAGGGTTCCAATGAAACTCGTAAGTCTCGTCACCTGGAGCACGAGAACTAATCGGTTGTATACTCGGAACAACAGAAAGAGTTGCACTCACAACCGGTATCTCGGAAGACGAAATTGGTAATTCCGCCAAGATGAAACTTCACAAAATCCTAGGGAATCTAACGAGACTAAACCCTACTCAAACTAACGCAAACAAAATCTAACCAGGTAAATGTGTATCGTGGCCGAATAAATTTTAAGACGCAAAGACACAACTTGACCTTTTCATGTTTTAAGAGTCGAGAAAAGGACAAAAAGGTGACTCTAGTCTCCTTCGAATATTTAATGAGCACGAAGTGACAAGACGCTCACTGGCACCTTTTCTTTTAAGGAGTCCGAAAAGGATCAAAAGTGACTACTCTGGAGACTCTAGGCAAAGGGTTTACCAAACAATCCGTAAAACTGCTTATACACCTTGGCAATCAGATGAAAACCAAGGACTTCCCGTACGGCAGTCAATCTTCCCGAATGCTGTGTTCAGTGCATTACGGCTTGTAAGGCGGCAGACACGGCTTCCTGTGGATAAAGGATGATAACCTAGTGGGGTCTCCCTTATATACGCAACGGTACGTGGGAGCTCAGTCCGTGCTAGACCACTATCGAGTCACAAGAGGAGGAATCACCCAATCGTAATGTGAAACAACAGTGACTAGGTTTAACGACGCCGGAACACGTCTCTAGCCTAGACCTCTAGAATGTATGCGTTAGGTTCCAATGCGTTGTTAGATTCATTCGGTTTATTTTACAGTTGATCTTCAATTAGGTTTCAGTTTTTAGGTCCTACCGTATGTGATCTCTCAAAATTTCCTAAATGCAAACTATATGCCAAAATATATCATTCCGTTCAATGAATGCTAACTACAGAAGAGTTGAGATTTTCAAACACACACAATGATCAGCAAACAATCAACAAAGATCCTAATGCAGCTAATAGCAATAAATGAAACTTTTTTTCTTTTCTCTTTTAAAAGTGACTAATTGCCAATAACAATGAAAAATGCTAACTAATATAATGCAAAAAGATCATTTGTTTTTTTTTTTTTTTAAATGGCATAATGCACTTAAACAAATCTCGAGAGATATTAACAAGTGTAAACAGGCAAATTTCACTCAAGGCAAATAGAACCAAGTCTGAAACACCAAGGCAAACTGTCAAAACAAGGAGAAACGCAAAGACCTCAATGAACCGTGTAATCTAAGCTCAAACGAAGTCAATCAAAATGCATGAGGACAGTGACCAATGGTGACAAATTACTATGTAACAGATCTATCAACATGTCTACTATAGGGCACTGAGAAAAGCTAATCCATAGCTAAAATTACTAGGGACTTCAACTCTCGAACCATCCATAGACCAACTACACTCCAATCTTTCTTGCACTGTTGAAAATGTAGTAAGAAAGTCTCAATTTTGATTTTTCCTTAATCCAATTGAGGAATTCAAAATTCCACATCAGGAGACAAGTTGGAGGAGTTAAATGAGGTGACATGTCTCTTGTCACTAAGTTAAGAACAATCAATTCAGTTTAATGAGGTTAAGTTTAGTTTGCTTGTGTTGATTCCTAAAAAATAGGAGTCTAGCTCAGTTAATTTGAGTTAAGGGCATGAATTTTAGTTGTATGTAGTGATTCCTAAATGTTAGGAGCCTAGGTTGAGTTAATTTCAGTTGTAATCAATTAAATTAGTTCTAACTATTAATAGAACTAGTTGGTGGTCAGTTAAGTAGTGGGAAATCAATCTAACTCATAAATCATCAAGTTAACTGATCAATCATCTAATAATTAGCTCATGCATGCAAATAATAATATTTTCCCAGTTGTGATGGAGTTTCGAATGTAGTTAACAAGCATTTGTAAACTAGTTGAGTGTACAAGTGTTGCATGAGGTTAGGTGATCAACCCTAAGGAAATGCACAAACATTTTGGAGAAATTCCTAATTAATAGGGGCTTATTTCCTTAGGGATTACACAAGCAAATAGGGGCTCAATCAAAGGCATAAATTGACTAAGTTTGGGTCAGATGCCTTCAATGAGCAAAGAGATAAGTTATGCACTTGCAGGGTGTGCAGAGTTGAGAAAATCAATTGTAATACATCTGTATTCATTAGATTAATGAAAGAAGGCATTGGGGTTTTTAGCAGTTTGCTTTCCCTAGGAAAAATATTATTTGCATGTGTGTGATTTCTTATTGCATGTTTGAGATTTTTGTTCTAAATTGTGAATTAATGTTGGCAGAGCAAGAGAGTAGGTTTACGTCTTGTGATTTTTTATTAAAACTTCATGAGCAGTTGCAAATATACAACCTAATTTCTACATAGTATCAGATCTAGATTCACATTAGAGCAGGAAATTTGAAGTTGTTTCTTAGAGGTTTAAATTTGAAGATCAATGTAGCAAGATTTCTTTAGAGCTAAGAAGATGGCCTTTAATGGACTAAGGCTGAGTATTCCTTGGAAGGCACCTCAAATTTTTTTGCATTGAAGGACCGCATGGAGACAGTATTGGATGACAATGGATTGCCTGAATATGTCAAGACAGATATTCCAATACCACCAACGACTAATGTCTAGGACCTTTCACAGTGAAAGAAAGATATAGACAAGGCGAGGAGAATAATATTGGAGGGAGTATGAGATCATATTGTCTCGAATCTCCACAAAAACGAAACTCGTTCGCGATATGGAAAGCATTAACAAAATTGTTCAAGAATAGTAGTGACGTAGGAATTTGGCACTCAAGGATAAGCTTCAAACTATCAAGATGCAGAAGAATAACACTATACCATAGTATCTGATCAGGTTCGTACAATGTCGTGATGAACTGGACAGGTTCGGTATTACTGGCCCTGAAGATGACTTGGTAAGCCTAGCCCTTCTAGGCCTTCCCAAGAGCTAGCATAGCTATCAAGATTCAGTGAACAAGAGGTAGAAACTATCTAATTGGGATGTTTATGGTCTGATTTGGTACAGGGGGAAATAAGGTAGAATACCAGAGATATGACCTCATCCAAAGAAGAGGAAGAGGACTTTGATCTAGTCAACAAAGGAATGAAGGCCAAGGGAAAGAAGTTGATGAGGCTCATCAATAGGTATATTATATGGGTCACACTGCCATCCTCCAACTTATTAAATTATCTTTTTTCTCACATTTATCTACACATAGATGGATGCAAATTATTAAATCCAAGAAGGTGGAAGATGTGGGCCTTATGGAAGAAAAGCTCCAAGAAATGGGAAAGGAGTTGAGTGAGTTAAGGGAGAGAGAGTACACAATGAGAACATAGCTACAGGTAGAAAATAGACAGTTGAGGAAGAAATTTCAAGAGAAGGAAACCCAATTTTCCACAATGGAAAGCCTCTCCATGGAGGCACTATAGTGAAAACTGCCATCCAAGTCCTATGCATGTTTCCTCAAAGAACAATGGATCCAATTCTAGATCAAGACATTAGCACAACATGGATCCATGCCATTTCAAGACTACAAGCAGTTCATTGAGTTGTGTGACAAAAGTAGCATAGAAGACAAAGCCAAATTATCTAAGTTGTACCTGCATAACCTCACCTTAACTAACATGAATTTTTTGGATCCCAAGGCAAAGTTGTGATACTTTCAGCTAATGGCCCTTGCATACTGGATGAGTCATGAGGAGGTCATAGCTGAGGAGGTGAAGAGAGTGTTGGTAAAAGAAGAAAAAGAACCCCTCTATATCAAGGCAGAGCAGTTAAGTTCTGTGGTTGTAATCAACACTCATAGCATCATTTCTAATGATGTTAAGCTAGCACCTAGATACCTTGCCACCAAAGAGCAAGCCATCTCCCACTTTGAAGAAACTCTAAGGCTGTTAGGGACGGAGAGCCAACAAACATGTCAAAGAAGATGGAATACCCTGCCACATTGTCTCCAGATCAGGGAGTATCACTCGCCTGAAAGGTTGAGGAATGTATTGGATAGAACACCTCTATACAAAAGGTCCATGCAAAGATTGAATATCAACTGGATTGGGTTTACAGAAAGGAAGGAATGAAGAAGAGGAAAGGAAGTAGTGGGAAGACATAGAGAAAAATGTAGGCTTCTATCCTCAGGAAGGCACACCATATGCAGAACCTTGGGATGTTAGAGAGGCCACCAGGGCCATGCAAAGATTGAATATCAACTGGATTGGGTTTACAGAAAGGAAGGAATGAAGAAGAGGAAAGGAAGTAGTGGGAAGACATAGAGAAAAATGCAAGCTTCTAGCCTCAGGAAGGCACACCATATGCAGAACCTTGGGATGTTAGAGAGGCCACCAGGGCCATGAAGGACATGGACATAGATGACTAGATTACTCAGAGGATGAGCAATAGTTTCAGTAGGGGGGTGATGATGAGGATCATCAATAGGTATATTATATGGGTCACAATTCCATCCTCCAACTTATCAAAAAAAAATTCTCACATTTATCTACAAATTTTGTTATATTATTCTTAGTGTCAGGAGTAAAGATGTGTTTCTATGTCATGTGGCCTAATGTGTGTTAAATGCAGGAATTGGAGCAATTTTAAGTTGATTTGAGTGCAATAACTCAGAGTAGACAAACAAGAGAGATTCTAGGAGGTTGTCCACCCTCCTTAACTCCTCCAATCAGTCGAAGATCCCCACTCTATCTCTCATCAACTCAGTGTCATTGGCAGTCAGGCATGCCAAGGTCATTGGTAATCGAGCCAGTGCAAGTAAAAAAAGAGCTATATTCACCTATTCTCTAGTTAGGGAGTCAAACATCACTATTTTTGGGGAGTTTTTCATAGCCCCAGTTTTGTATAAATAAACAAGCTAAGGAACTCATGAGGATTCGAATTTTTATTATAGCCAACAGGCCATTGAGCTAAAACACTCTTGACTGTTATTTTGATGATGTATTTGACATTTTTGGAATGATAATGAGAAGTTCTATCTTGATCCAGCACTAAGTTAATTCATAGGGTTGAAACTCTTGGGTTATGCCCAAACCCTAACAGCCTAATTTTCTCTCATGTATCTATATTTTTGTTATCCTAGAATGTTGAGTAGTTGTTGAAGTTTATTTATGTTTCTTTTAGCTTAGAATATTGATTAGTTGTTTCTTATTCATGTTTCCTTTAGCTCAGAAGGTTGATTAGTTGTTGTAGTTCAGTAGAGTATAATTCCTCAAAAAGTCTGTGTTAATGATCCCCATCTCATCTCCCTCAAGGGAACATGATTAGAGGACCCCACCATCACATCCCAAAAACAGAGTGTGATTTCATGTTTATTACATAGATAAAGTTTTGGAATTAGTGAGATAGTTTGTTTATGATTTCTTGGAAAGGTTTACATTTGGTGTGTTTCTTATCATGTGATTAGTGCAGCTTAGAAGGTAGTTCATTTCATAGATCAAGTGCTTAGCATTAGTTAGATAACTTTTTTCCAAATTCAATTCATCTTTTCCACATTTACTTTTAATATTTTGCAAATGAAAAGAGGAACAAGTGAATGTGTTGTTTCATGGTTGTTGGATCTGCAGGCAAGGACCCCTTTAACCAACTCCATTTAGGTATCCTCCACCTTCTTTTGATGCATCGCAACCCATGTTCTAGATCTCTGTTTTTTGGTCACTGTGAGCAGCCATCTTAGCCAAAATCCGGCCTTCTTGAAGTGTTGGGATTGGCTAAGGGTGTCGATCACCTTCCCTGCATTTCCCCCACCTTTCACACAACCTTCCAACACTTCATCTCACCATTCTTACCCTCCAAACCCTCTCATCCAACTTCCTGTAGCATTTCAGGACATCCTGTAGCAGTACAAAAGTCCTGTAACAACATCCTGTAGCACACCTGTAACAGCCTGTTTTGACCTACAATGATAAGCTAGCTTAGTTTAGGAGTAGTTTGACCCCTCAGCTTGGACTCCATGACCAAAAGTGCCACCTAGACCAATCCCCTCATTCATTTTCCTTTCCTACAAGATCAAATAGCATTAGTTCTTTCATTTCGAATTTAGAAATTAGGACTTTATTTACTTTGCAAGTGTGAATTAGATAGTCAATGCATGCATTTTTGAATTATGAATTGGTAGGATAAACTTCTATTTTCAAGAAAATACGATAGCTAGATGATTGAGTGAAAGTTAGAATAGTTTCCTTTCTGCAGATTAGCATAAGTCTTGTGTTATTTTCTAGCATTTACAAGTTGACAACATTCATTTTTTAGTTGAAAAGCATTTACTTTCTCCGCACTAGGACTAGCCTTTGCATTCTGCTTTCAGTAGTTAGTCTCCATTCAGTTCAATAAAGGAATGGTCTGGAACCCTAATGATCAAGTGACACAATTGAGGGTGGCATGAGTAGAATGATGCGTCTACTGTGTATATAGCATTATCACCTCTAAGTTTGTACGAAACCCCGGGTTGATAAGTAAAGTTGAAGAGCCTTTGGGAGTTGTAGCACTCTTGGTGCAATACTAGGGCTCACCATAAGTCCCAAGGTGAGGCTGAATCTTGCCATGAGGGAAAGAAGAAATATTTGTCAAAAATTAAATGCTTTAATTGTCATGAATTGGGGCACTATGCTACTAAGTATCCACACAAAAAGTTTAGCAAGAAAGAGTCTACAATAGCAGCAGTAGGTGAAGCTTTGGCTTCATAGTTTGAGCTATATTTCACCCTTATCACATGCATGGACAAGACTATGATGGGGAGTGTGTGGTACTTGGATTCGAGTGACTCATTCCACATGATTGGGTGTGGAGAGTTTTCAATGACCTGGAGGGGAAAGATCTCCTAATGAATATTAAGTTTGGAGAGGATGGAAGGTACAACGTGACCGAGATTGGTATAATCATCTTTCAGAGGGAATCGAGATACCCTCTCAGACTCAAGGATGTCATGTTCATTCCAGGCCTAAAGAAAAATCTCATCTATGTTGCAGTTTTGGAAGACCGTGGTTACTATGTGATATTTAGCAAAGGAAAGTCATTCCTGAGACACATAGCCAAGAGACAGGTCAAGCAGATCGGGGTTCGAGTCAAGAACCTGAATGCAACTAAGGTAGAAGATGCATGCACAACCTTGAGGATTAAGGCAGAGACTAGAGATATGGTGGTTGAGAGGGAGAATGTTAGACCTCTCAACATGCAACCTCAGAAGGAGCCTCAGGAAGTTATGGAGCATCCACAAATGAAGAGGCGAAGAGGAGGAAGTGTGGAGATATCCACTAAAGAAAATACCTCCAATTGTAAGAAAATAATTAATGAAGCAATGAAATACACAAAATATTGTGGAAACACAAATACAAAAACACATAAAACAAGAGAGACACAGATATATGTGATTCACCCAATTTGGGCTAATCCATGGAGAAATATCTAGTCCTTCCTTTTATATTATCTAGCAAAATGAAGAGATACACTCTACAACAGATTTGTTATAATTTCCTTTTCGCTCTCACACAGTCTCTTCTCTCTTTCTCACTTAGAAAAATAAGACACAACCACAATACAATTCCCTCATATAAACCGAGGGTTTCCTTCTAGGGAAAAAAAACCCTAAATTAACATAACTTTTATCGTCAGATCATTTTCCTAATGAACAACCAAGATTGACTACAAAATTACAATATTTTAGAACGCAAATTTTCATCTATTTTTAGCTTCGGGGGCGTTGTCCCCAAACCCCCATCAAGGGGGGGCGGGGGGGGGGTCATAAAAGTCTTCGCGACCTCCCCTTTGATGGCGATTAAACAGGCGATGTTGCTACCCCATTAGGAACAGGGATCTAACGTGGCTGAAACAAAACTTATGAACAATCAGGAAGATAATCAGGATCCACACCCAACAATCTCATACTTGGAGAATGATTATATAAACTCCATCATTGCTTCACTTGTTGGAAAATGACTCCACTTGGACCTAGTTGATTCTCATCTTCACCATTATAGTTGAAGACCAATTGAAACTAAGCATAATCTTAGTTTCTCCCTGGTTATGACTTTTGTTAACATAGATTTAGAGAATAGTCTTTCAGATTAATCACATCGCAAGGATTGGGTCGACGTTTCGAACCAACTAATGTGGTTCATCCTCAGGACAAGGTGAGAAACCAATCGATCTAAGAGAATAAATAGCAGGGATGCATCACTGCACGGTGTTAACCGTTCATAGTTAGTCGTTAGTGAAATAAAATTATTTAGTTAGAAACTAGGTATTATGTAATAATAAATTATTTATTATCGAAAAAGTCACAAATTTATTAATTAAATAATCTAATAAAATAATAATATAAGCAAGGGCTGACCTAGTCAATGGGACGAAGAAAACTAGTTGTTATCATAATAATATTAACTAACTAGCCATTATAATAGGTGATTATAATAATAATAGGTAAAAGTTTTTTATTATGTAATAAAATATAACATATTTACCAAATTAAATAACTAAAATCTTATAAATTCATATAACATTTCCTCTCTAACTGTTCGAAACTGCCGCGAGATCTATACGAGATCTATATGGGTTTTTCTAACGAGTTCTTCCGTTTTTCCACGAGATCTATACAAGTTCTTCCTATATAACGTTTTTCTAATCTAGTCTATCTCCTGATCATGTTCCATCTCGAAAACAAATACGTACTCCAAGTGTTGAAACGCAGTTCAGCGAGGGCGATCTACTACCGCGAGATCAACGCAAAAGCCTGTTGCATTTTTCTCACCTTGAAGAACTCCCGAAATATAACATTTCCTCTCTGACTGTTCGAAACTGTCGGCGGTTTCTGGAAGCCCATACAATCAGCACTTGGCAATTCTTTGGATGAAAAAACATGAGATGTTAATATAGCAAAAGAAGCCATTACTCAGAAGTCGGAGGAATACTGTCGTGAGGGCCAACTCTTGTATTGCCGTGAGGGTTATCCTTTTCAGGGTTATTTTTCCCATCTATCTCTTGCCGCGAGGGCGAACTGCTGGGCGATCTATTGTTGGGCTGGGTAATCTACTGCCGCGAGATCTATGAGAGGAAGCGTTGCTACTGGGCGATCTACTGCTAGATCTGGGGCTTTGTCTTCAGATCTAACTGCTTGAGCATGATGGTGGTCAATGAGATTTGAACCATTGTGAGCGTGACGATCTTCAGTGAAGTCTTCCACCCTGGGATGCTTAGCATCGATATTATTATTGGCACTATTAACGAGTCTCACCATGATCTACTGAGCTCTCTGCTTGGCGATCTGGACTTCATTAAAATGGTAGAGGGACAACATTGTAAGAAACACTTTGACTCTGATTCCAGATGGCTCCCAGCTTCGCAAAGATAGTTGTTGGCTCAGCTCTATCCACCTCTGGGGGGCAAGCTCCTACCCATATCGTCAATGAAGCCCCAACTCCCACTGTCCAGGTGGTCCAGGCCTCACTCGATGAGGCTTTGAAGTTTTCTGGAAGTGCCCTAATCTGCCAGTTCAATGGTTTTTGGCCGCGGTTGACAGCTCTCCACAGTTGGATCTCGGAGGTATGGAAGCCTGTCATTTCTAATGAAATTAATATCTACCCCTATGCTAGGGGTTTCTTTATAGTGGATTTTGAAAACCCTAAAAGCAAACAATGTATTCTAGATTCCGACCCTTGGTTTTGAGAAAAATTCAGGCCTATTCATGAAGCCACGGAAACCATCATTCGATCCCTCAACAACAGTCATAACCTCAGCACCAGTTTGGGTTAGATTGCCAAACCTACGCTTGCATCTCTGGAATTTCTCCTTGCTAAAAGCCATTGGAAATGCAATTGGGAAATTTTACTGCAGGTGCCCAGAAATAGAGGAATATGCCAGAACCACCTATGCACGCATCTATGTGGAAAAGGACTTCAACGCCGGATTCCCAACTGAAATAAACCTAACAAGTAAAGATTATGTGTGGAACCAGAAACTCGATTATGAAAGTGTCCTCTTCAGATGTTGATCCTGCTTTGAGACAGGCCATCTAGCCAAAAATTGCCCAAAAGCCTCCTAGAAAAATTATGATAGAAAGAATCACCACAAATCTACATGGTGGGAAGGAGCAAAAAAAGAACATTACACTATCATCAAGGAATAACACTCTCCAGAAAACTCTGAATCGCAAGAAATCGGGCAAGAAAGAAACAACTCTCAAGACAAGCATGGGGAAAGCCCCGCCCAACAGCAAAAAAGTGAACTCGACAACCCCTAAAGCATCAACAGTTATGAGGATTCGAATACCGCACAAAATAAATCTTCATTTAATAGCAAAGCAGATCTCCTAGACCAAACTTCTTCTCCGACTATCTTCAAAAGGACGAACACAACAGATCGCGAAGCAGAAGAGATGAAGGAGATGCAAGATAAAGGAAGTTGGAAGACCGTAGAGAAAAAAAAAAAAGAAAAAAAAGCTACAACACCAATCTCGCCAAGAATGACGAGAAGCCAAACAATTAAGAACTAAGAAAATTATAGGTCCGATAGACCAATTTGGTCTCAGTGGACGTTAATCACCATCATCATCATCATAGATTTATATAATAATAATAGTTTGAAAATAATTAATTATAGAATTTTATATAATAATATATTACTAATATTATGAATTTATAAGAAGAAAACTAGCTATTATCATAATAATATTAATTAACTATTAATTAACTAGCCATTATAATAGGTGATTATAATAATATTAGGTAAAAGTTTTTTATTATGTAGTAAAATATTACAAAAAACTAACATATTTACCAATTTAAATAACTAAAATCTTATAAATCCATATAATAATGTCTTATAACTATTATAAATTTATATAATAGTAATAGTTTGAAAATAATTAATTATAGAATTTTATATAATAATATATTACTAATATTATGAATTTATATAAAAAGTTTAAATGAAATTAATAATCAATTTTATTATTATAATACTATGACTAGAACTAATAATATAATTATTTATTTATATGAATAATAGGTTAAAAAAAATTCAATCGCTTTAGATAACTTTATATTAAACATTAACAAACATTCAATAAGGACTATAAGGGGGGGATAGCCACTTTATTGACAAAGAAAGGAATAACTAACAACAAGAGGAGAGTAACCAAATAAAAGGAGGAAGATAACAAAAGCCAAGAAAGATAAGGGGGAGGAGAGGGTGGTAGAGTTAAGAGGCGAGAGATGGAATCCAGCTTTTACTTAACTTCCAACCATCATCCCTATTCAGGTTATTGGTATGCCTCTCAATCTCAATCGCTTCCCTGAGTTTCCTGTGGTGGAAATGACCAATTTTAGCAATGACCTTAGATTCTTCAATGCAGACATGGTGCTTAGATTTCTCTGCATGTTCTGCAAGGGCTTACATGCGGGAGAAATTGTGTCTGATGTCAGCTGCATGCCCACTGATCCTCTACTTCTATAGGATTTTGGTTAGCGTGTAACTTTTCCAGCTTCAACTGTCCATCTTCCAACATTGATTGTATGAAATGGTACTTGAGTTGTATATGTTTAGTCTTGGAATGAAATGTTGATTTCTTTGCAAGACGAAAGGCACTCTGACTATCACTGTATAACCTGACCATTTCCTGCTTCTTTCCTAATTCATCCATAAACCTTTGTAACCAAATCATTTCTTTACTAGCCTATGTAGAAACAACATATTTTTCTTCTGTTGTTGAAAGTGAAACAATGTTTTGCATTTTTGAAACCCAACTAATATTTGTTCCACCTGCAGTAAACACATACCATGTGGTGCTCCTCATGTTATCTGTATCACCTACCATATCTGCATCAACATATCCCTGTAGAGCAATGTTTGAACCACCAAATCATAATGCTTGATTTGTGGTACCTCTCAAAAACCTGAGAATCCACTTTACTGCGATCCAATTCTCTTTTCCTGGATTGTTCATATACCTGCTTACAACTCCCACTACATGTGCAATATCAAGCCTTATGCAAACCATTTCATACATTAAGCTTCCAACTGTTGATGCATATGGAACTTTACACATATAATCCATCTCTTCTTGAGTCTTGGGACACATCTCCTTACTTAGTTTGAAATCGCTAGCCAAAGGTGTACTAACTAGTTTTGTATTTTGCATATTAAATTTATCCAACACCTTTATGTACTCACTCTGAGACAATGTTAATTTGTGATTGTTCCTGTCTCTAGTTATTCTCATACTAAGGATTTGTTTTGCAGCACCCAAATCCTTCATTGCAAATGAATTTCATGCATGTTAGACCCTGCAACAAGCATGTCATCTATATACAATAACAATATAATATAGCTGCCATCATTTTTATTTTTAAGATAAACACAATGGTTAGAGCTACATCTAGTATAACCTTGTTTAGACACAAGCCTATCAAATTTTAAGCCATAGAAGCTCTTCTTCAATTTGCACACTAACTTCTCCTTCCCTTTGACCTCATACCCTTGTAGTTGTTTCATATATATTTATTCCTCCAATCCCCATGGAGAAAAGTTGTCTTTATATCTAACTGCTCGAGATGCAAATCTTCTGCTGCCACCAAACTTAAAATATTTCTAATTGAAGTCATTTTAACAACAGGAGAAAAAATTCATCAAAGTCTATAACTTTCTTTTGTGCAAACCCCTTCACCACAAGTCTAACATTATACCTTTGTTTACCTTCATCTTCTTCCTTCAACCTTTAAACCCATTTATTCTGCAATGTTGTTTTACCTGCAGGCAACTTGACTAAGTCCCAAGTCTGGTTATGCATCAAGGAGTCCATCTCTTCTTCCATGGATTTCTCTGACTTCTTTTTGGTTTCTACCTACAATTCTTCTTCATATATTTCCAGTTCACCAATATCAGTCAACAATACACAATATAATGAAGGAGAGTATCATTCAAGGGGTATATTTATCCTGGGATATCTTCTAACACCACTTTTAGGTGTTTGAGGTGCATGTTGCTATTGTGATTGTTCTTGTTGTTGTGGTTGCTGATCATTATTATTTTCAGGCACCTTTACTTTTTCTGAGATCTCAACAAGCATTGTGTATTCTTTGTTTTATTTTTCCTAATTCTTTCCTTGCATTTGATCCTTATACAAGACCTTTTCATTGAATATGACATCTCTACTCCTAATGATTTTGTGATTTTCATAATCATATAAGCGATAACCAAAATCATTTACACCATATCTAATAAAGGTACATTTCTTTGATTTTGCCTCAAGCTTTTTTTTTATTTTCTTTATTGATGTGGACAAAGGCTTCACAACCAAAAGTCTTTAAAAATGAGTAGTTTACATTTTTACTTGTCCATGCCTCCTCTAGAATACCACCATCCAAGGAACTTGAAGGACCTCTGTTTATTAGATAAACAATCATATTTACAACACCTTCCCAAAATTGTAAGGGAAATCCTGCATGAAATATCATGCACCTTGCACACTCCATGATTGTCTTCTTCATACTTTATTGAATTAAGGCTTCTATGATCCATATCAAGTTTTTTGAGAAGATTTTTCGGTGTAAATCACATTAGAATACATTTGTCGACGTGTTTAGAACCAACAAATGTGGTTCATTGTTCATCCTTTCTGACACACCATTTTTTGTGGTATTCCCGAAACTGTCTTCTCTCTGTGAATTCCATGCCCTGGACAATAGTTATCAAACTCTTTGTTATAGTATTCACCTCCATTGTCTAATCTACGACACTTCAACTTCTTTCCAGTCTCGTTCTCAGCAAAAGCTTTCCATTTTTTGGAAGTATCAAATACATCAGATTTATTTTGAATATAATAAATCCAGGTTTTCCTAGTTACATCATCAATAAAAGTAACATAATAGCGAGAGCCACTGAGAGATGATACCTAAGCAGGTCCCCCCCATACATCTGTATGAACAAGCTCTAATTTTTCTCTCTTCTTTTCCTTCCGAACTCTGATAAATCTAACTCTCTTTTGTTTTCCATAAACACAATTTTCACAAAAATCCAAATCAACATGCTTCAAACCTCACAACAAATTTCTTGACTAAAGAATTTACATCCCCTTCTCACTCATGTGCCCAAGCTTATGATACTGGAGTGTCGTATCTGCTCCTCTTGCGATTAAAGTATTAACATAATTAGAAATACTATTGCATAAATACAATGTAACAACATTTTCTCCTTTTTCTATTACTAGGGCTCCTTTAGTGACGTTCCATATTTTGTTTGTAAAAGTAGTTACACAACCTTCACCTTCCAACTGCCCTGTTGAAATTAGATTTTTTTTAAGATATAGAACATGCCTTACCTCCTTCAATATCCATTGGTTTCCATTTTGTTTCTTTATAAAAAACTTACAAATTCCAACGATTTTATAGGGTTTATCATCACCCAGATGAAACTACCCAAAACCTCCTTCAACATAGTCATGAAAATGTTTCCTATCAGGTGTGGCATGGGATGAGGCCCCTGAATCTACTACCCATGCATCAATGATATTCTCTAATGAAATAATCAAAGCATCTTGCAACACATCTCCTCTCACATTCGCTTCATGATTGTTCTCTTGTTGTCCATATCCTTCTTTTCCCTTCCGAGATTTACAGTCTTTCTTCAGGTGTCCTTTCTTCCCACATTTCCAGCACACTATCCCTAATCTAGATTTTGGTCTATCTTTTCTTGGCTTACTGTGATTTCCTGGGCTCCTTCCTCTTTCCATTTTTCTTCCCCTAGTCTCTACAGTCAAAGCATTACCTGATGTCTTACAGGAGCTTTTCCATCGCATTTCCTCGCTAAGGATAGTGCCAACAACGTCATCAAACTTTAAAGTACTAGATCCAGAGACAGAGTTACTAATAGACATAACCAAGCCATTCCAAATTTCTGGCAATGAGCACAGAAATAACAGAGCCCTAATGTCATCATCAAAATTTACCCCTACAGAACTTAACTGACTGGTAATCATGTTAAATTCATTTAAATGATCAACAACAGATCCACCTTCTAATATCTTCATATTAAATAGAAACTTCATAAGAAATACCTTATTTGAAGCTGAGGGTTTTTCATATAGTTTGGCCAATGCCATCATTAAACCTTTTGTGGTCATTTCCTTTGAAATGTTGAATGCCACCGACGTTGCCGGACACATTGATATTGTTCCTAGTGCCTTTCTGTCGAGAATATCCCATTCTGAATTTGTCATACTCATCGACTTCTTTGATTTTTCCGCTAAATAGTAGGTACATATATTTCTGATATAGATAATCTTCCATCTGCATCTTCCACAATTGGTAGTTTTGGCTGTTAAATTTCTCAGCCCTAAACCTACCATCTTCCGCCATTGCTCCCACTCAAACCAGGAACCCTTCTCTCCTGCGAGTTTATCAGCCTTCGGCTCTGATACCAGTTGTTAGAAATTAATTAACGGAGTAATGAAATGCACAAAATATTGTGGAAACACAAAAACAAAAATGCATAAAACAATAGAGACACGGATATACGTGGTTCGCCCAATTTTTGCTACGTCCATGGAGAAACAGCCAGTCCTTATTTTTATATTATCCAGCAAAATGAAGAGATACAACCTACAACAGATCTGTTGTAATTTCCTCTTCGCTCTCACATAGTCTCCTATGTCTTTTTCACTCTGAATAATATTACACAACCATAATAAAATTCCCTCATATAAACTGAGGGTTTCCTTCCAGCGCAAAAAACCCTAAATTAACATAACTTCTATCGTCATATCATCCGCCTAATGAATGACCCAGATTGACTATGAAATTACAATATTTTACAAGGAAAATTTTCATCTATTTTTAGCTTTAGGGGTGCTTCCCCTGGACCCCCGCTAGGGGGGCCTCATAAAAGGCGTCATCGCCCCCCCATTGGACGATGATTAAACGGGTTGTGTTGCTACCCCCTTAGGAACAGGGATCCAATGCGGTTGAAACAAAAAACCTATGAACAATCAGGAAGATAATCAGGCTCCACACCCAAGTGGGAAGAGGGAGCACATGCAGCTATACCTACAGGAGTGTGGTGGAGCGATGTATATCTTTAGTCCAAGAGTTGCAGAAATTTAGGCAAGGTCCATTGAGGCATTCACTGCATGGATCATTACCTTGCTACGGGAGCCCACAATATTCAGTAGAAGGAGGATCATTGTCAGTCATATATTGAGGAGTGCAGAGGAGTGTTGAAATCAAAGCAAGAGGCTCCGTAGCAGAGTCAAAAACAACACATTTTTCCTAGTAGAAAGTTGTATACATAGTTGATTCAATTTGTTTTTTTTTATGCTTCTTAGTTGCACATGTTGTAGTAGCAGCAACAACAGCGAGAGGTGTTGCATGCAGTGCATTACACAATTGCAGGATAGGGATGGTTGATAATCCATTTCTTGCTAAGAGGGAGTGTTGAAAATGCAGCAATAAATTCTAAATTTTGATTTTGACTTAATCAAATTGAGGAAATTCGAAATTCCACATTAGCAGACAACTTGGAGGAGTTAATTGAGGTGACATGGCTCTTGTCACTCAGTTAAGAAAACTCAATTCGAGTTAATGAGTTGAAGTTCAATTTTGGTATGTTGATTCCAAAAAAATAGGAGTATAGCTCAGTTAATTCAAGTTAAGGGCATGAATTTTAGTTCTATGTAGTGATTCGTAAATTTTAGGAGTCGTGGTTGAGTTAATTTCAGTTGTAATCAGTTAAACTAGTTCTAACTGTTAATAGAACTAGTTGGTGGTCATTTAGGTAGTGGGACATCAGTTTAACTCAAAGATCATCTAGTTAACTGATCAATTAGCTAATAGTTATCTCATCCATGAAAATAATATGAGTTTCCCAGTTGTGTTGGATTTTCCAAGACATTTAACTAGTAGTTGTAAACTAGTTGAGTGCACAGGTGTTGCATGAGGTCAGGTGTTCAACCCTGAGGAATTGCACAAGCATTTTGGAGGAAATTCCTAATTAATAGGGGCATATTTATTCAAGAATTGTGCAAGCAAATAGGGGCTCAAGCAGAGGCATAAATTTGATAATTCTGGGTCAGAGGCCTTCAATGAGAAGAGAAATGGGTTATGCACTTACAAGGTGTGCACATTTGAGAAAAGCAATTGTAATACATATCTATTCATTAGATCAATGCAAGTAGGCATTGGGGTTTTTAGCAGTTTCATTTCCCTGAGAAAAATACTATTTTCAAATGTGTGATTTCTTATTGCATTTCTAATATTTTTGTTCTAAATTGTGAATTAATGTCCGCAAAGCAGTAGAGTAGGTTTATGTCTTGTGATTTTGATCAAAACTTCATGAGTAGTTGAAAATATACAACTTAATTTCTACATGCATCTTACCACTCTCAAGCCATATTTAGAGTCTAAGGAGTTAAGTGCTCAAGGGAATCCACACCAATACAAGTCAACTAGATCACATAGAAATCCAAAGTCCACAGTGTCTCCACTTGCTCAATTCTATAGGAATTTAGAGCTCAGAGTACCTCTATTTGCTAAATATGAATCCAAAACACATATTGTCTCCACTTTTTAAAGATTATAGGAATCTGGAGCCCATAGTGTCTCCACTTGCTAAACAAAAATCGAGACTCCACAGTGTCTCCACTTGCTAAAAATTAGAGGAATCTAGAGTCCACAATGTCTCCACCTACTAAATAACATAGGAATCCAAAGTCCATAGGGTCTCCACCTTCTCTTCTCATATCTTCACTTCATGCTCCTCTGTGTGCTCCCATTCACTAATCTTCACGCCAACTTTTTTTGCGAGTTGTCTCACATTTTCTATCTGCGCATGCCTTTGCTTGTGCCCCCTGTGCATAATTCTCTCTTGTTTTTCTTCTCATAAGTACTTTTCTCTTACATGTTGACTCTCCCAACACATCTTGTGAAAAAGGGAGCTCTCAAGGGCCTTCTCCTTTACTGCATGCTTCCCATACACAACTTCAATGTTTGCACCAACAAACCATTTAATCCATTAGGGAGATAGGTGGAAAATAAATGAAGTGGCTTGGGTTTAATAACTTCCCAAGCAACCCCTCCTCCACAAAACTCTGAATCCATATCCACTCCTCCAATGTAGCCATTATTCACATTTCCACATTATTTTCTTGAATTACAATTCATAGTGACATTTACAAGAGGGGTAGTAAAAAGGGATGTTACATTTGGGGCCGATGGTTGGAACCCCAAGCACACCTAAAAATGACTATGACTAATAGATCTATGGAGGGATTTGTTATATCTATGTTGAACATATCAAAGGCTTTCATTCCATGTACATGAATGCTTGGATTTTTACATGCATAAGATATGCATAATCGCCCTATTGGATAATTTTGTTCGTCCACCTATTTGGGGATGAAAGGTGATCGATTATGTCAACCTGGTATTCATCAAAGACCATAGGCTAGACAAAAAAGTACTAAGTAACCCATTGTCCCAATATGAAATAATGGTCCATGCTAACCCAAAATGAACCCAAACATGCTTAATGAAGAGTTTAGAAATGGATTTAGCTATGATACTCTTCTTGCATGGAGCCAAAAATGCCATCTCAGTGAATCAATCAACAACCACAAACACACAATTGTACCATGCTTGGTGGATGGAAAACTTGAATATAATCCATGGATATCAACTCCCAAGACTTGTTTGGGGTAACTAGAGTGTACAAATTGTACTTCTCGATGGATGGTTTAGTAATAGCACAAGCGATATATGATCTAATATACCGGTGAACATCCTATGAATCTTTGGATAATAGAAATACTTTTGAAGTGTTGATGTTGTATTCTCCACACCAAAGTGCCATGTCACTTGAGTGTAATGTTTCTACCAAATCATCTTGGCACACTCTCTTGAAAGAACACAAAGGTGGCCCTGGTAACATAAGAGCGTGATCCAGGAGTATCCATCGATCCAATTGTACAGATGTTCAAAGTGTCGTCATCAGCATTCATGGGTGTCGTTTAGTGTCATCGTCACTTCAGTTCAGCTTCGATAGATCGACAGTATTGGTTATGATTAGGTTGTTTAGGTAATTTTTATAGTTTTTCATGGCGTTCAGTTGATGTGGTGTTGTACCTGGCTGTCAACTTATGTTCATCGATAGTTCCAGCAGGATTGGTCGACGACAAGTGTTTTGTCGTTCACCTTTGCAGGATTGGTGTCGACAAGGGTTGTGTCATCCATTGCAGAGGTTTGATGTGTCAACATGGTTGTCATCGTGGCAGAGGTTCATCATCCAGTTTGTCGTTGCAAAGATAGCCGGAGTCGACAATGTGTGTGGGTTTATCATCGCATATGGGTTTATGTGACATTGTGACGAAAGATGTAAAAAGGGTTTTTTAGTTCTAGACTGAAAACCCTAAATTCAACATCTAAGTCCTAATGACTAAACCTAAGACCTAAAACCCTAATGCATTATGCCTAAATCCTAACCAAAGCTATGTGCTAAACCCCAAACCCTAAACCATACATTCATGTATTAAAACTATGCTAAGACCCTTACCCTAATACATTAACCTATGTATTAAAAAAATTACATTACAAACCTAAAACATAACCCTCGGCCTAATCCCTATGTTAAATACATTACAAAACATTACAAATACAATATAACAGTCCCTAACCGCGGAGGAAACTGCAGCGGGACCACATCACATGTGAACGGCCAAGGGAACCGCCAGGGGTTAGTAGCGGAGGTTAACCAAAGACTGTGAGCAAAAACCATAACCTGTCATGAGAGCACGCTATGTCACGGTGTGTTAGAGGTTAGCAAAGCCGCGGGCCTTGACCACGCGGAAACCACGAGGAATAAACCATTTGCATATGACACATCTCCACCGACCGGAACCACCGGAGAACAAGCTGCCGAGGCAACCGCTCTCCAAAGAGGTGTTCACATGCGTTGTTAGTGCCCTCAACCTGGTTAGCTAGCCGCTAACAGTTTCGGGCTAATCTATAGTCCAAAAGTGGGTTTTTGTTACGATTTTGGTATTAAATTAATTTGAGGACCAACCAACTTACCTTAGGTGGCAAAAAACCATAAGACCAAGTTCCCAAACTCATTATGAAGAAACAAATTCATCTTGTAATCAGCCCATGGAGGTTATCATGTACCTGCAGGCATTTTTAAGGCAGATTTGTCCTTTGAAAAATTTAGAGTGGTTTTCAGCTTTTGTATGCAGGTTCTGGAGGGATAGAAGGCGATTTTGTTTTTAGTGTTTTGGGAGCATCCGGAGTCGGATTTGGAAACCGTAAGTGGCGTTGGAAAGCTAGTTCAGAGAGATATCTGATGACAGAGGTCAGAATTGCCTGTGTGTAAGTTTAGTCTATCCAAATCACTGTGTAATTGACTTCTTCTTCTCATTCCTAATAAAAACAATCTCCCATCTTGAAAGCGGACCCGGAGATGTAGTCCATCAGGGACGAACTTCGTAATCAATCTTGTTGTCTGGTATATCTGTGTATTCACTGTTTTCACTTCTATTTTGCATCTTACTTATGGTTTATCAGCTGTCGTAAAGTGATCAATTCAAGCAGTTTTCCTCGATTTCCGTGCTTTCAGTTAACATTCAAACTCATTAATGGATAATCAATTCTACATCAGTTTTTAGTATATGGTCATATCAGATCAGAGCGCTCCCTAGAAGTGGAAGTTTGGAACTTGTTTTCATCTAATCAACATCTAGTATGTGCTAGCGAATTTATAGTCATTGTTATATAATTATGGCTACCCAAAGGTCTCATGCCCATAAGATTTAAGATTTGTGGTTAGCACCACAACCATGGTTCGACTGAGGTAGTTTTCATCATGATTGGTGCTACCCTTGTTGTATTTACTGTAGGTATGTGGACCATTTTTTATGACAATAATTTTATAACTTTCCTCATGTTTGCATGAACTACAGAGGATTGTAATCAGTGGGGATGATTATCTCCTTCCTTAGAATATAATATTTTCATTGTCGACATGCTTGGATGATGGAGTACATATCCTTTTCGTAGGTGGGGTAACTATGGAAAATGCTAGAGAATGTTTCACTATTATTGGCCACTAGATTTCCTTGGTGAGTGACCATTGCACCTGTTAGCGCTTGAAATTTCACCTCAGGCTGAGAAAGGTAAACTCCAAGGCAACATCAAACCACTTAGCCTTGTAGCTAGCCCTACGGGGCAGGAGAGGGCTCTCTCCGGTCTATCTCAGTAAATATCTTCAATGGGCGAGATGACCAATAGGAAAACACTGATTTTAGGCTAGTAAACTGATCAAGAGGTTTAAATTTGGGATTTTTAAAGTTTTGGTGGAAAATTGGGGAATGGCAATTTTGGGTGCGGGGATTGGACACAGTTTCTGCAGGGGGTTCTTTGGGGCGAGGTAGGAGACAGTATTGATGCCTTATATTGAGGTGAATGGATGAGAAAGATAGGTGAGGAGCTAAGGAGAGCAAACAATAACTTTGAATTCTCCTTAAATATTAGAAAACATTGAAATTAAACAAACTTAAAAGCAGAGCATGACAGTCATGAATTCTACTTTAACACTTCATTTGTTTAATGGGCAGAAGGAAAAGAAAGGAAATGATTCACATAACATACTTACAAGTACATAGAGAAACACACCATCAATACATGTAACCACAAGAATCCCAAAAAGGACTGCAAAACCCTGGTCTTCCTTTGCCAAAAATTGCAGAGATACAGTGAATAATACAATGATAGCTTCTCCCTCAAGAGTCCAACAATGAAAATGAGCAAGAAAGTACATAATATAGATCATCTAACATCTTTCCTTGCCTCTAGGGGTCGAGCTCACTATCCTAGGAGCTGTTCAACCAATTCTAAACTAAGCACTGAAAACTAGGCAGTCAAAACAACTTGCCTCTATAAACTTGGAAACCAATTCATTAATTTTCACCTATCTCATGAATGAATCTTCTAGAAGAGATACATAAGTGTAAAAGTATCAAAAAATTACATTATTTACATCAAGGAGGATAACAATCCACTCCAAAAAGTCAAACATGGTCAAATCTGCGTTTTTCTGAGCTGTACAGTGAAATTTTGAGAAAATTGCCTGATAGGTCGCGCGCCTCTGCCTGACGGGTCGCGCGCCTTTAAGGGCACTTTTGGGGCACTTCCAGGTGTCCAAATTGGGCAAGAGTAGGCTTTTTGGAAAGGTCTGTGAGTCTACTTTCCAACCCAACTGGAATTTTTGAATTTGGTGGTCATTTGCCCCTCCAAAATTGCAATCTCCCAAGACTGCTTTCTGTGTCTCAAAAATGTGGCAGAAAGTCATTTTTTGCTTGTTTTTTGACTTTCTGGAGGCCCAAAACTTCATAAAATCTCTTGGCAATGGATGAGCATATGTAACTTTTCATGACAAATCTGGAAATGCTGAGTTTTTGCAAAATGAAGTTGCCAAGAGAAAGGGTCGCGCGGGGGGTGAGACCCGTTAATGGACAAAACCTGTAAATTGCCTGAAAAAACCAAAATTGACCCAAAATGCTCAAAATTTCTTGGGATTTGTGTTGTGGCTGAGCTATTTAGTGCCTTGCTCCTTCAAGGAAGCCTCGGCCAAAATGTGGAGGGGATCGGGCCTCTTTCTCCTTTTTTGTGCCTTGGCCAACCGCCTTTGGAACATCTTCATCTTTGCCTTGCACACGTGCATCCTCGCCCAATAATGGTTCTTCATGTTTCTCAACAATTTCTTATCTTGGTTGGCCTTAGCCAACAGCCTCTCCAAGTGAGCATTGAGCTGGATAAGCATAGACTCTCGCTCAGCGGGCAATGGATCACCGGGTCTTCTTCGATTCAAGTTGCGGTCACTACGGATCCTCCACAACTCATCAAGAGCTTGCTCATCCTCCAACTGTTTGTTGTGCTGCTCTAGATATGAGATTTTCCATTGTGCCCCCTCTAATCTCCTCTGCAATGCATCATTTTCAGCTCTAAGGTGCTGAATGATCTCCTTTGACTCTCGGCTAGGAGAACTGACATCAAGATCAATAAGCTCTATATCTGGAACACCTGATGGTCCCTCATCAATCCTGGGCTGCTTTCCCCTCTCTGATACCTGTGCTGCTGAAGAAAGCGAGGCCCCTTCCACCTGATGTGGAGATAACACTCGCTGAGCCGATGAAGAAGGCGAGACCCCTTCAACATGCTGTGGAGAAAGTACTCGTCGAGCTGCTGCAAATAAGGCCCTTTGGCCTCTCTGATAGGTGACCAATGGTGAGGAGCTGACATGTCTAGTCACAGGGATGTCATGCTGCTGTGATGGTCCTCCCTCCTCGTGAATAACCTCAGGATGTGGCGGTGGTGGTGTTGTGAAAAGCTCACGAGAGATAAACTCCTCCCATGAGATGCCCTGCTGAGCCAACTGATGTAATACCACAAGCTGAATCAAACCATAATGGTAAAGGCTCCTATACTGCTGTGTCGGGCTCTTCCTCTGCATCATGGACACCATCCTCTCAATGTTCTGATAGAAGAAAACAGGGATGTTCATCATCCGTACCCGTGTGAAGTGCATCAATAGGCGAATATGGTACGAATATACCTGTGAAAATCTGCCCTCACAGGTAAAATAGAGCATGATGAGCCTCATCATGGGAGCATACTCACTCCTGAGAAATCTGAAGGGAAACACACATGTCAAGTGTCTCATGAGTGCTAGTCTAACGAAAGGCTCAAAATGAACATTGTCCAACACCTTGCGCTTATTCCATACCTCTCCGACATTAGGTATCCCTGTGGCCTGTGCAATCATCTCGGGTGTCAATGTAAAGTCCACCCCGGCAAGGTTGACATGTCCATCATGCAAATGTAAAACAAATAGGCAATCTAACTCTCTGTGATGCCGAATCTGAGAGATCCTCTCGCAAAACTCATAACAAGACATATACTGGAAACATGAAACTGCCATAAGACAAGCCTGTAAATCTGTCAAAGAAGTGGGCTCCTCTCTCTTATGATGACCACCCTTTCCACCCTTATGAGGTCTCCTCTGTACCTCAATCTCTGAAGCTGATGCCTGGTCATCGCTCTGCTCATAGGTTTCGGTTTCTGACATTGTTTAAGGAGCAAAGTGGCCAAAATGTACTGCTGTTTCTACCTTGCAAAACGCTGATCTATATGCTGTTTCAAGGGGACAAGGAGCACGAGGGGAATTTTAGGGGAGGGATACTTTAAAGGGAAAATGGGAGTAAATATATAAAACAGGGATTTTAGGGAAAAAACATTGCAAAATCATTGCATATGCATCATTATATACATTTGCTTACATGGGTATTATGAGAGGTAGGATTAGGGCTTGATTTTTTTTTTAGTTTTTAGGGAAGAGGGGTAGGGTTTAGTTTTTCTTTACAAATTTAAAAGGGAAATTGACATAGGAAGACAAGGAAAATGAAATGGGAAATGGGGAAAAATGATTACAAGGGAATACCATAAAACAGCATAAAACCCTAGGCATATTTTACAATTTTAAACCACAGCCACATAGAGCTTTTTCTCTTGCACAATGAGATCTTTAAAAATGTATTCATGATGTCTTTAACCATAACAAGCAGAAATTTGTAAGTTGGAGGGCCTACCTTAGGCAATTTGGCGATTTTGTTGGCTCCTTGGATGAATTTGCAGGCGATTTTATAAAGAGGGCGCTGACGGGTCGCGCGCCTCACCCAACGGGTCGCGCGCCACTGACGGGTCGCGCCCGTTAGAAATTAACACTGCTAGAAGGTGCTTGACGGGTCGCGCGCCTCTGACGGGTCGCGCGCCTAGTCTGACGGGTCGCGCTCCTGTCAAGCTCCCAAACTCAGCTCGAAATCACTTGCAAGCACTTGCTCAACGACTTGGATACACAATGAGGGTCGATGGAGGGAGATTGGGCTTTTATAACTTTGATTTGAATTAATTTCATGCCCAAACCCACTTTATAATGTTTTTCTTTGACACTTTATAAACTTGACTTTTCTTGGTTTCCTTTGTCCTGAAATTGACTGATTTGATGCTTTTCTTTGATGCTTTTTGCAGGGATAGCATTTGAGGGATCTTGGCAAGGGAGCCAGGGTTACATGATGTCTTTGGAAGCCTTTTGAAATTTTACCATTTTTACAAAATTTTGAAAAATGACCTTGGCTTTAAAAACAGGGTTTTGAAATCCAAGGTGAAATTTAACTATACAAGATAGAAATTTTCAAAGAAACACTTTGAAAAAAATCCCTCTGGCTTGCTGGGCACTTATTAACCTTCAGAGACAATGACCTTGAAGACAAACTTGACCAAAACCCTAGACCTAGAATTTGATTTCAAGACAAGACAAGACAAGCTTGAAAGAGATTAAGGACTGAAATGACTTTGATCCAGCAATGCCAAGAGGGGGACAAAAACACCAGCTCCTCCATCAGGGTTATGGCATGCCTAATGGAATGCAAAAATTGACACTGATGAGACACCTACTTATGCAAATGCAAAGAGTTTTGATCGCTGATGGAGGGCTACTAGACCGACTCTAACAGCACCAATAACACAGTCAGAGGAATATGTCTCAATATCAAATTGATGGTGTAGGTCTAGTAGGGTAATTATTGGTGCAGAGCAAAGGCAATGCTCCAGATCCTCAAATTATTTTTGTTGTGACTCATATGAGGAAAATTTGCTTTTTATCCACCCCTGGTTACTCGAATTAAGGGCCAAGCGATATGAGAAAACCCCAACATGAACCTTGAGCATAAGTTAGCAAGGCCCAAGAAGCTACGAAGCTCTATTAGAGTTGTCAGGGTTGGCTAATCCCCATGATTGGGATATTGGATGGGTCCACATGCAGCCCATGTTCATCCATAATGTGTCCCAAATATTCAATTCTCTACATGCTAAATGAACATTTCTTCATGTTGGCATACAACTTTTGTTACTTCAAGGTGTTGAGGACCTACTGAATTTGATGCAAGTATTTTTCTTAGGTTTTACTAAAGATGAGGATGTCATCCAAATATACAACCACAAAAGAGTTTGTGAGCAACCACAGGATGTCATCCATCATACTCATTGATGTTTTCATAACATTGGTTAAGCCAAAGTGCATGTCCAACCACTCAAAAATGCCTTATCTAAATTAAAGATTTTCTTCCATACATCAATTTGTTTAATTAGAACTAGGTGGTAACCTAAATTGTGATCAATCTTGCTAAACAAATTGGCACCCTTAAACTATTCAAGAAGATCATCAATCTTAGGGCTTAGGTATTTTTTTTGAATAGTGATTTTTTTTAGGGATCGATAATCAATGTAGAGTATCCATGTCCCATCCTTCTTTTGTACCAACACAATTAGACTCTCGTAAGCTAAGGAGCTTTGTCAAATGTGGAACTTTTGGATGAGATCATGAATCTAACATTTTATTCCCTCATTCTATAAGAGAGAGGATCTTTATATTAGGCCATTAAGTGAAGGAGCACTAGGTCTCTAGTCAATTGAGTGTTTGACTTGGGAATGTAGAGGCACCCCCATAGGTGGAGTGAATATATATTTATATGTCTATACAATCTTTTCTACTTGCTTTTGTTGTGTAGAGAGGCATTGTGCAAAGGATGTGATTGTTGTAGTGACCTTCCTTTCACTTTCTAACCGAACCATGAAGAGGAAAAACTTTGCAGTGCGAGAGATTAAATTTTGGCACTGTTTTGTTGAGATCATTGAAATTGTAGTAGTTAGAACTACCTACAGTACCCTGTAAAGCTGAACTTTGAGAGTAACAATGACAGTATGGGGATGAGACTCATAAAAAACATGATTTTTCCACAAATAATGTTGTCCTAAAAGAACATCACAAACTTCGGGTGGGGAAAAATCAAATGGTGACTCATCTTTGAAGGAATTGATGCCATAGGACAAGTGACATTGTTGGTTGACACGAATGTCTTATCCATACTTCAACCAACCAATGGTGCATGGTTGGTGGTGTGGCATTGTCGCCAAATTCAATCTCTTAATGACCCTAGCTGATATTATATTTTTCTTGCTCCCGCTATTAAGGATGAAATGTGTTGGTGTCCCATTCACCCACATTTGTGAATGGAAGAGGAATTCCCCCTCTTTAGGATACTTTAGTTATTCTAGATAGAAATTTGTGGTTGTGATGGTAGTAGTGGGTCCTACATCAATGATTCATTTTCCTTGATGTTGCTCTAAATCAAAATTACAGCCATAGTTTGTTTCCTTTTCTTTAAGCTCTGCCAATAGAAATTGTTTTGAGCAACATTCATTAGTATTTTTCCAAGTGCTTTTGTGGAGCTCACACTGCTTTCCGTTGTCCCTTTTCGACTTCCCATTAACCTTCTTTTTCTATGACTTGGGCTATTTTTCTCGAGGTTGGATCTCCTTTCTCTATTCCTAGTTTTCTAAGTTTGGGCTACATTTCCTAGGCTTCTATTATAGTAGATTTGTAGAACAAAACTCTCGTTTATTCTTCAACTTTAATTTTTGCTCAATTTTGATAAAATGTTGATTAGAGGCTCTAAATGAGGATGTATCTAATAAATACATCTATGTTTTGATGTACTTGTGTAGGATGCTACAATACTTCAAAATTTTCACTCAAAGTCTTTGATAGCCAAATTTGAGTGATATGTATGGAAATTATTGGTGTACTCTGACACTATCTAGTCTCTCTCCTATCGCATGGTTGTCCATCTCATTTCCTAGTCATAATAGTGGGGTATAATTCCTTCTTAAGGGCATCAAAAAAATATTTCCAAGTGGGTACTACCTTGAATATCATATACTCATCTTATTTTTGTCTCTCCCTATAACCTTCCAACCAATCTTTAATATGGGAAAGGGATTTCAAGAGTACAAACATGACCTTTTCATTTAATTTTTTTTTTGAGAGAGTAATATTCCATCACATAGTTAATCATTTATCCAAAGCATCTGCATCTATTTGGCCTTCAAATAAGGGGATATAAAAGCTAACTTGTACCTTTAAAGTTGTCACACCTCCAAAATTGCCACTAGTTGAAGGTGCCTCAACTACTATTGGAATTCATCAAAGGATCTAGGAAAAAGTGTCCATCATCTCCTTCCTTTGTCACTTGAGTGATTCCTCAAGAATAAATTGATAGGATATTCTACTTTTCCATCTCTCTTTTCTTCCTCCATGGGAGGCCACCTAGGTTGGAAAGAGTGATTGTTCCCAAGTGAAACTAGCTTGAGAGAAAACTCTCGATGCCTTGACCTCGTCAAGGACATGCACTAAGAAACAACAAGGAGAAGATTTCTATGGAACCACTAATATTGGTTGTATGAGTAATTAAATGAAATACGGGAAAGCAAATGAAAGACACATAGAGAAATAAAACAAAAAGCATAATAATATGGTGAAAACTCAACTTCTATGAATAAATCAAATAGTATAATATTGTACAACACCAATTGGCTAGAGTGGTGGTAGCTATCTGTAAACAGAGAGAGATGATGCCTACGCCCATTCGCAAAAGCTATATATGGATATTGAAAGAATGGCCTTTTTAACATAAATAAATGACCCTAGAGGTCTAAAACCCTAACCCTATAAGATGAAACAAAGCAATATTTGTAGGTCCTGAGGTGGTTAGTTGGTACATCAACTTATCGGGGGCATAAATTTTGCATACAATATTTTCTTTAGGGCACACAATAACTCTTGGAGAGAATTATCCGAGGACTACAACTTTTGACCAAGGCCAAGGAATTCCATGGAAACCCTTGGCCCCCCAAATTTCCAGAAAATGTCGGTTATGGTTTGAAAATTACTCCAAAATTTTAGGACACAAAAAATCATAGAAACACTATCAATAAGATAGAGAAACACTGAGACAGTGGAACAGGTGGGAAGCCACTAATATCCACCCCAATTAAAATCACACCACAACAAACTCCTAATGTCATATTGAGTTTTAAGGGTTGTATTGCTAATATAATCCTCCTTAATTCTCACTTGATGGTATCTTGGCCTTAGTTCAATCTTGGAGAACACTTTATCTTCCCTCGACTAAGAATTGCAGGCCTCCCCACTAACACTGAATATATATGTATATATAGGGACCCTGACAGAGAGGGACGAAATGAAGATAGAGAATAAACTTGGGATTTCATTAAATATATCATCCAATTCTTTAAATACCATATGATATTCAATGACTGATACCTTACCCTTAGATTCATATTCCATATAAGCTACATAAATTTGGCATCCTTGTTTAAAATTTCTCTTCAATATTTCATTTCTAATCTCCCTAACAAAAACTAGCCTGGGAATTCCTTACACTTGTCTTTGCTACCCTTCTTCATAAAGGTAAGTGAAGGCCTTATTATAACAGTCCAAGATATCATGTGCTTGTCCAATCAATCCATATCAATTAAAAAAATCATATGAAACCAAAGTTATAATGTTTAAATATACAACTATACTTAAAGCATTCATGCCAATTTGATAATATTTCACTAATTGAATTATCTCTCTTATTGTTGTAGCTAATTGAACCAACCAAGTCTTTCCCTACTTGGTTTTATTTAAATGAAATCTTTCAACTAGTTTAGGATCAATATAACTATGGATAGCTCTAGAATCAATTAAAATGGTAACGGAATGTTTGTTTATCATGCCTTCATCTTTGATCATGTGAGCTTGGTGATCAACCCACTTTTTGTCTAACACTCCATTAATTTTGGGCATGCTTCTACATATTTCTCCATCGTATTAGCTCCTTGAATTTGGTATATAGTCCTCATTTTGTCTCCTTTATGAGGTAGGTATTTATACATGTGCTCCCCCTCACAACCCCAACACTTGACAGACTAAAATATTGGATTTTTTTCTAATGAATCAACTTTCCTTGGTTCTCCTCGAGCTAGATGAGCTTGTTAATTTGCTTGAGAACCATTGCTCAAAAATGAAGGTTTACATCCCTCCTTCCTTTTCTCCACCTTGGCACTCTTCTTGTTATCCCAAGTTTCCTGGAAGGCTAACTTATTTTTATTCTATTCATAAAGGTACTTTCCCCTCCTCATAGCTTGATCCAAATTCTTATGCTCCTCAAATTTAATGTTGTCACCAAATAATGATGGTAAACCACTTAAAAATATTTGTGTTTTAATATTTTCATCCTTAATAAAACAAACATACCTCGGTAATTCAAAAAATTTCCTCCATCATCATGTTTCCTAGCTCGAGTTCAAAGAACTTTGCATTTTCATTTCATAGTAGTGCTTTAGCAGATATTTCTTTGGAAGCACCTTTTGAAAAGTGTTTAACTTCCTTAAGTTGCTCCACCACATTTTTTTTCCCTTCAAATAATAATTGTTTTTTGGGCCTCAAACTTGGATTAGTAATTGTATAATTAAAGATATTTGCTTATCTCTAGTGACCCATCTTCACGTTCTTTACCCTTCTTATGATAATCATCAAAGGTAGAAGGTTTAATCTTCCTAAGCTCCCCTTGAAAATTATCGAATTCAAGTTTCCTCCTTTGATGTTTAACCGATGATGTGCTTGGACTACTCCCATATCTTGAGGAAACATATGCCCTCTTGGTTGAATGTCTTGGTGAGTGATGTTGATGCCTATCAACACTCCTAAAATGCTTTAAACTTTCAACATACTCCCTCTTAACTCAAGAATTATGTTCCTCTCCTTGCCTTGGATCATATTTCTTGTCCATCTTTCTCTATAAAGAATTTAAGCTTTGTAGAATCTGAGTATTAATATTGTTGGGCATGGAATCCCCGCAAGGCATGTTTTGGGGCTCAAAGCCCAAGTTTTGACTGAATCTTGTAAAGCTCCGCGAATTGCGGGCACGGGTCCGCGAAAGTATGATAGAGTCATAGGGTTGTCTGCCCTAGTTTTGTAATGTAATGTCGGTTGGATAGACCTACCCATGGTCCGCGGACCATGGAATTGTATAAATAGAGCGAGGCTCTAAGTGTAAAAAAGGAGAGAGACAATAGAAATAGAATAGAAGCATGAGAAGTCTGAGTGATTGAGTTGCAGTGTGAAGTGTTTCTTTGGGTCGTAGAGTGGGAGAAGGCTCTGCAATTGAGTGCGCAGAGGCCTAGTAGTCCGCAGCTGAGTGCGCGGACCCCTGCAGCTGAGTGCGCAGGGCAAGTCGTGTCTATAACCGTGGAAAGAATCAATAAAGAGAATTTTGGTTATAATTTTGTTTATTTGTTCTTGGGCTAATGCATGATTGATATCATTTGCAAATATATTGTTTATTTACTGCGCACCTGTATGAATGTTTTATGTTGTTATGTATAACTTAAAGCACTCTAGTAGGTAAAGATAATTAACTAAAATTGGAATATAAGCAAGATCTTGGGTAATAACGCAGAGCACGGCGCTCAGCCCTTGGGTAGGGCTGCGCGAAGGTAGTCTATCAGGCCGTGAGGAATGGGAAAGTGCGTGAAGCAACCTGTGCATAGGGATAAACCGTGGACCAGTCGAACTCATTAGACATCTCCAGGGTTCGGAAACCTAGTTCTAGCACCCTCCGATACTACTTCGGGTGAGACCTCAATCCGCGCTCCGCGGACTGTTGCCAAAAGGGCCAGTAGTACCGGGGTTTGTTTGGCTAATTAACTCCGAACCTAGGTCAGGCCCCAACAAGCCAACAAATGGTTCCGTTGCGGGGACTGAGATCTGCATAGAGATGTAAGACGTCGTATCACTGGAATTTGACAAAGAAAGGAATTGAAGAGTGGTTGGACAGAAAGATTCACGAGTTCGCAGCGCAAGAAAATAGGAATTTGCAACTATCAAAGGAAGAGTGGTTAGATTGCTACTTATATACGGAAATTCACGAAATTTTCTTTGCATCCTACCCCACTGAGTTGTACGAGTGGATCGTGAGGCTAACAGATAGCCAAGGAAGGTGTAAACTCGACAAACCTATTGTGCGGACTTCAGAATTGGTGCACAGACGGGAAGCATTGGAAGATAAGATCGTGCATGCTGTCGATCACTAGCTGGATCAAATCATAGGGGGATTCATCACTAAATTCGCAGTAGATACTTCAGTCAGCTATAGCGAGGCAGAACAATGCTTCCTCAAGGGACTGCAAGGTAAGTATGTTAAATCTTTGAACACTTGGATTAAAATGCTACTGTGTTAAAACAGGGTTATGCGAATAAATTGATGTTTGGGGCTACGCGGAGTGGGAGGATCTACAGAAACGAAGGTAGCACAAAACTAGAACTAGCCCCTTGATTTCACCTCCATGCAGAGGCGAAGAAGAGCTCGTGAAGGTTTCACCAAGAAGTGCGATCAATGTGATAAAGCAGAGAATTCCACACATACCATTCCCACCCACACCACCACCAGTTTCACCATATTCACCCCCGACTTCGTCCATACCACCTCCGCCACCACCGTGAAGCAGTATGGCTAGCGCGATAAAGCTACCAGTGTTCAAGGGAGTAGGGAATGAAGATCTGGACCAGTTTTGGTTCGTGATAAAAGACGTATGGGAAGCACAGGGTGTCACAGACGACAATATAAAGAAGGAAATGTTGGTCAGCACTCTACAGGATCACGCCTGGTACATTAAGCATTCCAATGACAACCAGAATGTGGGGATAGCGTATATCCAAGCTATGCTAAACAAGGAATTTAGCAGACCAAAATCGGAGGCACAATCGATCATTGGATTCAAGGAAATCACAATGCTACCAGGTGAAACCCCGTGGGAGCTGGATCAAAGACTGAAGTGCACAATTCGCGAAGCGAACCTGACCTTAACAAACGGGAAACACCGCGAATGGTTTGTAGCCTCGTTAACACCGCATCTATGGAACACGTTGTCGCAACAAAGGCTAACCAATAGGACAAAGTGCGTGCCTGCATTGTGGTGCACGATTTGCTAGATAGGAGGGAAGCATGCTACAAATAACTGCCATCTGTTACAGAAGTATACGCAGAAATCCCATCAGTTGTTCTGTAATTTCTGCAGGTCAGTGGGCCATGATGAGCGCACCTGTAGAAGTTATGAACTGATTATGGATCAGACTCCTACCTACAGAGTTCAGGCCGAAACATGGCCCCTTGACTAGAACGCAGGGATGGCGTGAACTGGATTTTAGGGGCGTGGACAAGGTCGAGGTGGAGAGGGACCAAGAAGAGATCAAGGATAGTTGATATGTTACAATTGCAGAGGATCGGGGAATTATGCCTGTGATTATACAAATCCAACGAGACCATCATGCTTATATTGTACGCAGTTTGATCATGAGACGGAGGACTGTCCCACACTAATAGCAAGGTTGCGTGATAAATGACGCAGGTAATCACCCGCTATACCCACAGTATGCATATAAAAATGCGTAACCTCATTCGTCCCAGGAATTACTATGACCTACTTGGTCAACCTTCATAAGCTAAGGTTTAAGGCCCCTTCAATTTATCTCATGTGAAGACATTACATTAGACTTTCTATAGTTAATCCTTTATTAATCTTTCTATCAGGACTTTGTAACTCGACCCTTCATCCTTTATGGCAACCTTGGTTAATCCTTTTCGCGAAACCTTATAACTCAATAGAGTATGCCTTCGGAACTCTTGACTTGCGATATGCAACTACCTTCCCCACCATTGATTTCATTGACCAGATCAACAGCTGTCACAATATCGCATCAAACCATCATCATGTGACTTCATCACCTCTTGCATGCGATATGCGAACACAACTGGACTTCAAATAAATTAAAGTCGTGCCTATAACCTCTTTGGGTCCACCTTTTCCAATTTCTTTATCACGATCTTTCTCCACCGTCGATCTTATCCTTGATCCGACAGGTACACTTTTTCCCAATCAACAAACTAACCTGACGCTTTATAACCGTTGATCAAGATCCGCTTGATTCGACGGTCCACAGCGATATCGGTGGATCACTTGCATGACATTTAATGCCTTTACAGAGCCAATGAGAATTATAAGCACTCGATCTATAGAAGTTCGGGTCCGCCCTTGCAATTAAAGCTTGATCTCTTTACGGCTCGATATCCATTGGATGACGAGGTCTTTAAATCCTACGATATGTGGCCCTTCAACTAGCACGTAGGTTATCAACTCACTTAGTCCCGCAGTTGACTGTGATGTAAGCATTGACTTTTACAATCGACGGCCAAGATTAATTGTGGGACTTCAATAGCGATCTGACCTTCCGTACACTCTCTACCCCCACTGCTCTTTGCTTTGGTTTTATGACGTTTCTTCAATGCTTTCTGTGGTTTCAGCTTCCTTTAGGGTTCTGGTCCCTCGTTGTTCTGCCACAACTCTCTCCTTCACTTAACTCCACTCGCGCCTTTATGCCCATCCATCTTCACTGTAACACTAAAGGCTTTCTTTTGTATTGTCCATGTGTACAAAGTCGTAACACAAGTTCTATGGTTCTCTCCTTGAACCTCTTGCTGACTAACAATTCTACCCAACACTTCTTTTGTTGGAATTGTTATCTCTAAGACAACTCTACCCACAATCGCAATTGTGGAGCTGCCTCAACAACTTCTACCCAACCGCAGTTGGAAGTTGTTATGTTACTCTTCTCTGTATTTCGCCTCTGGTTCTGCACTTGCAACATAAGTTACGCAAAATCACTCTAGCCACACACATATTATAATTCAATTACACAGTACACACTGTACAAACTCTGAATCGAGTTGTTTGTATTAATAAACAAGTATTTACACAAGAGTCTCTCTCTCTGGCCTTATTTTTTTATCAGTGGCCTTTCTTCTCTTTCCCGTAGGCTTACAATCTGACTCTTTGACTCACTAGCTACTCTCTAGCTACTCCTCTAACTACTCCTTTATGCCTTTTAGGATTACATTTATACAAAAGGCTCTGTTGAACTAATTCTGGTTCAGATCCTTAATCTGTTGAACTAAATCCTAAATATCATCTAAGTCCACTTTTGACTCCTGCTTATCCCTAAGAATCCTCTCTAGCTCCTCAAATCATGAAACCACTTTCTAGTCCAAGACTTACAATTGATTTCTAACTCTCTCATCATCATTAATCACCCATGTTTTCCTACATTCGAGAGCATTTACAAATATCCTCACAATATCTAATTAATTCCTACTTTAACCACTCAAAACATTAATAATTACATACATAGGAATCCAACTTCCTTGAAAATACAAGACCCCCTATGTCTACTAAAATATAATGATGTTTCTAAGCCAATGCTCCTGCATCAGACTCCCAAGGTTAAAATAATCATGATCTCCTGATCATGTGCTTTTGTCCTTTGTCTCCCTGGATCCCATATTTTGTTCTGTAATTTTCCTTTGGTTGTTGATGTTGTTTGTTGTTGTTCTTCAGGTTTCCACACTTTATGTTACTTTTCTCCACTATCTATGCTTTCACATTCTGCTGCTATCTTTCTCTTTCTGCTGCTCCTTGGTCTTGTTACTGTTGTCTTCTTCTGAGGCACCTTCATCATCAATCTTATTATTCTTTTAATCTCTATGTCCAATTTATCCCTTGACAGATAGTTACTTTTCCAATTGTTTTTGTACTCTGTCCACTCATCTTCAAATGATGTTTACTGTCTTCTCTTTGAAGTTGTTGGATCCTTACTACTTCCCTTTCATCCTTACCCTCTTGTTGTTGTCCAAACAACCTCTGTTCAATACCTGTAAATTTACTTTCAAAAAGTAAATTGTCCTCCAATTTCCTTCATACTTGATTCCCCTCAAATACATTACTATGTTGTTCATCAGTTCCAACATATTTTCCTTCTTCTTCCTTAACAACCCTGAGTAATTGTCCTTCACTTTCTTGACTGATTCTAACAATCAATTTAACTTCTTCAAGCATAGAATCTTCATGCTTTTCTTTTTCTTCATCAACATGTCTGTCCTGGCAACTTCCAGTATTCTTCAGTTCTAAAACAGACTCCTCAATTTGAAACATGTCTGTCTCATTTTCAACAAATCCTATAATCATGAAAAAATTATCATAATTAAAAATATAAGGCCTCATTACCTTTTACTTCTCTGGCATCATCTCAGTATGTTGCTCTGAGTTTTCCTTCAATTCCTTTGTCAACACATCAACTCTCCTCCGTATCATTTGTTTCAATGATATCTCTCTGCTCTGTTTCACAATAATGAACTCCTCTTTTTGTAATGGCAATTTGTTGAACTTTCATTACCATCTCCTTTTCCCTATGATTGTCATTGATGACAATTTCTTTGTCTTCCTTTTTCAACAATCTATCCTGAGTATATATCCTCTACTTTTCCAACTCTCTTCTTTGTTGGACTCTTTCTTCTTCCTCTCTTGCATATCCTTTGCAATCTTAATCAGGTTCTTTCTTCCCTACTAGTGCTTTTAGCCATTTCTCCTGTAGCTCCAATTCTGTCTCCCGTTCATTGATCCTTGGATGAGAGTTTGGTCCTTATTCTTTACTGACTGCCTCAACAGCTTCCCTAGTTATCTCCACTGTGCCTATCATCATGATGGAATGATGATCCTTTACTATGTTTTTAGCTAAGATAGTCTCTTCCTGCTGTATCCAGTCAAATTCTTCCTCTTCTGAGAAATTTTCTTTGTCACCTTTTACTTCTAAATCCTCATCTATTCTGAAGACATCTTCAAAATGTTTCTTTTCTCCTGCAATACCTGCAATCATACACAAACTATCAGTTTTCAAAACATAAGACCTTGTGGTCTCACTTGATGCTTCAGTGATCATATCTCCTTGTTGTTCTGAATCCTTCATATGATTCATAAGATCTTCCATAGATCTTCATTCTTCATCTTCACCCAGAACTTCACCCTGTTCTGTTTTACAAGTGGACACTTCCATTTCCAACTCAACTTCTCTGAGTTCTTCCACTAGGCCCTTCACTTGCCTTTGTTGTAGCCTTCTCTATAACTTAGACCATTTCACTGCCTTTTTCCTCAAGGCCCAATCTTGTCTTTAGCTATCCTCAAGGATCATCCTTAATACATTGAGTTTTTCTTTCATCTCAGCAATCTCTTTGTCGATTTCCTCTTGACTCATCCTCTTGCCATTTATCTTAGCATTCTCCTTCTTCACTTTTCTTCTGTTGTGGTCTTCCTTAGAACCTCCGTTATCTCTGTTATGACTATCAGTAGTCATCTTCTTCTCTATCTTCATGAGTTCTTCACTCACTTACTATGAGCTGCATTAAAGCCTCTGCAACAGCAAGTCCTCCCTGCTTCCACTTACCTCACCAAGCTTTCCTCTATACTTGGAAAAGTAACTATCAGTCAAAGGATAAATTGGACATAGAGATTGAAAGAATAATAAGATTGATGATGAAGGTGCCTCAGAAGAAAACAATAGTAACAAGACCAAGGAGCAGCAGAAAGAGAAAGATAGCAGCAGAATGTGAAAGCATAGATAGTGGAGAAAAGCAACATAAAGTGTGGAAACCTGAAGAACAACAACAAACAACATCAACAACCAAAGGCAAATTACAGAACAAAATATGGGATCCAGGGAGACAAAGGACAAAAGCACATGATCAGGAGATCATGATTATTTTAACCTTGGGAGTCTGATGCAGGAGCATTGGCTTAGAAACATCATTATATTTTAGTAGACATAGGGGGTCTTGTATTTTCAAGGAAGTTGGATTCCTATGTATGCAATTATTAATGTTTGAGTGGTTAAAGTAGGAATTAATTAGATATTGTGAGGATATTTGTAAATTCTCTCGAATGTAGGAAAACATGGGTGATTAATGATGATGATGATGAGAGAGTTAGAAATCAATTGTAATTCTTGGACTAGAAAGTGGTTTCATGATTCGAGGAGCTAGAGAGGATTCTTAGGGATAAGGAGGAGTCAAAAGTGGACTTAGACGATATTTAGGATTTAGTTCAATAGATTAAGGATCTAAATCGGAATTAGTTCAACGGAGCCTTTTGTATAAATGTAAGCCTAAAAGGCATAAATAAGTAGTTAGAGGAGTAGCTAGAGAGTAGCTAGTGAGTCAAAGAGTCAGATTGTAAGCCTACGGGCAAGAGAAGAAAGGCCACTAATCAGAAAATTAGGCAAGAGAGAGAGACTCTTGTGTAAATATGAATGAACACAAAGGTGTCCCAATTGGCATAATAGGGCATCATGGAGGTGAAAATATGGAACTTGTTGACCCTCCAAGAGCGTTTGGTATGTGTGGCCGAATTCTAGGTCGCTTTTCTAGAGAAGTGGCCAATCAGAAGTCTCATGCCCACAAGAGTTGAGCACGGTGGTTAGTGCCATGATCGGTGGCCAGCTGAGGCAATCTGCAACATTATTGGTGCTGCCCTTCTTATACTTGATATTCAAATGGAATTGTTGCAGGTATGTGGACCACTTCTAATGGTGATCATTCTGCAACTTCCCTTGCATCTGTATGATTTGCAGGGGCTGGTGGTTTGTGTGGATGACCGTTTCCTTCCTCAAAATGTAATGCTTCCATTGTTGGCAGGCTTGCACAATGGAATACATCTCTTTGTCATAAGTGGGATACTTGCAGACTATGTCTGAAAGTGTCTCACTGTGATATGACACTGGATGCCCCTGTTGAGTAAGGACTTCCCCAATAGAATAGTCAGAGGCATCTATCTTGATCTCAAATGGTTGTTGCAAGTCTGGTAATGTGGTCACTAGTGTAGAGAAGAGACGATGTTTCAACTCTATGAATGCCTTCTGTTGAGATTCATACCAAAAGAATTCTGCTTTCGCCCCTCCCTTGGTGACTTGACTCAAGGGCGAAGTGATATGAGAGAATCCCAACACAAACCTGCGGTAGAAATTGGCAAGACCCAGAAAGATGCGGAGCTTTTTCAGAGTGGTTGAAGCTGGCCAATCCCGAATGACTTGGATCTTGGATGGATCCACATGCACCCCCCGTTCATCAATAATGTATCCCAAATACTGAACCTGAGTCATGCCAAAAGTGCATTTCTCCAAATTGGCACATAGCTTATGTTTCCACAGGGTTTGGAGAACTTGTCGGATGTGGTGGAGGTGCTCTTCCCAAGTCTGGCTGAAGATTAGGATGTCATCCAAGTATACCACTACAAATGAGTTGGTGAATGGCCACAAGATGTCATCCATGTGTTGGATACCTATACCAATAGGATTCATATTTCATGATTGGCAAGAGAAAGTCCAAATATGCTCTGCTTTGATATCACAAAGATCCCATATTTCCTAGAGAACAAGAGGTGTGTAAAATGTTTCAATGTTGATGACCTTATTTCAATTTTGATGGATGATCCAACAGTTTAACCTGGATCATGCCATGTTTCAATTTCCAGTTATAGAATAGAGAAAGGAGTCTGTCCAAACTGCTTAATCTTGGCAGACAACTAGATCAGGTAGAGAAGAAAAGGCTCCCAACAGCTTAATCTGGGACCTTGGAAGAGATAAGGGTAGAAGTAGATAGAAAAGGCAATAGAAAAAGCAAAAGAAAAAGCCGAAGAAAAGAAAAGGCAAGTAAGGGTTTGCAAGTCCAAGTGCACCCTCCAAGAAGAAAAAATTCCAGGCAAGTAGTTGGGTAAGTAGTTGGGGTTGCAGAAAGGTTATCCCTACCATTGCAGAGATGGTATCTGTGGGTATCAAAGCAAAGTCAATTAACTGATTAAGGTCTTCTTCTTCATCAAATTGCAGCAGGAAGCATGACTAATTTCCCTCATTCCCCTCCAATTTCATTTCTAACATTCCCCATCAGCTAAGATTCATGGAAAAAGACTAAGCTTTCATGGTGGTTCATAATCTTTAAAAGCCACATTTCTTGTCTAAAAATCTTTTCATTTTGATCTACTCTCAAAACCAAGTTTGTTTCACGTAAACTTGAATGGTTTCCCCTCCACTCATCCTCTATCCATATTAACTGTAATTCTACTATGTAAATCCCCTATATTACCTTTTCCCCTATTATTACTAACACCACGGTGTATAAACCCCAAAATCTTATAAATATTCCCCCTTTTGGTATTATAGCCAATAAAGTCTCGAGTCAGGGATCAAATGACACCTGGTCATATTGATGAACCTATGCCAACTACCCCTTCCCCTTCATGAGCTAATTCCTTCATTTTGACCCCTTTTTGCACATAAAAACCCCTAAAAAGCCTAATTTCTACCCTCACCCGCCTCAAATGGCCAAAAACCATAAAAAATCGACATTTTCTCTTTATGCTAAGTCTAAAAGGGCGGAGCTATTTCCAAATAAGACGTGAAAACCCACTTTTACATAGTCTCCGCCAGCGCGCAAATTCCCAGAAAAAACATTATTTTAATTCCCCCTTTCCCCGTACTTGGTTGTCATCTCAGTTGTCCCGACGACCGTCCGATCAAATACCTCCCATCCAACGGCCCTGATCGCGTCGGAGTCCTTCCGACGTCCGAGAAATAAGCGTACTATCTCCCTGTCGCATCAATCATCCGATCACCGTCCGATTTGGCTCCTCCAGATCTGACGGCCACCATAGCGTCGGAGCTCATCCGATGCCCGAAGGTTACCTCCCGACGTCCGTATTTTGGGTACGTCACTCCGCTGCCACGCGCCCTCACCACAGCGCGTCGGAGATACAACTGCGGCAAACCACCACCGTACCGTAAGCGGTGCGATACGAAACCGCTGCCGGTTTCTGGTTTTCCCATTCCGCTTACATTACGTCCTCACCGCGTCAGCTCCCCGTCGCCTTACGTCACCGTCACCTATGCCGCCACGTCAACTTTGCCCCAGTCATTGGCCGATCTGTCCCGCCACCTCATCACCCCCGTGGGCCAGTCAGGTCTCGCCACGTCACCCGATGACGTCAGCATGATGTCATCCGACCTTGACCCCACCAATGACGTCATGCTGACGTCATCACAAAAAGGCGCCAAATTGCTAAAAGTCTATATTATGGCCAAAAATCACGTTTTTACGTTCTTTTCATTCATTTGTCCGTTCTTGCTGCTGCATGCGTTCACGTCCGAGCTTGCTGTCAACCTGCTAAATCGACCAGGAGACCTCCAGCGTACGAGTCCAACCTGCATATACGTCCTTTGCTCACTGTTTTACCAGGTATTCTTCATCATTTGTCCTCTGTGCGCCTGCAATTCTCTATAAATCACTCCGAAGGCTTAAAGAACGTTAAAACTTATGAATTCACCACTGGATTCCTCTGCATAGCTTTTAATTTCCAACTACCACCTCGAAAAGCACCAGCCGAGCTTTGTTCTACCTACATTCTGTTAAAAAACTAGGTTCTGTCTGCGCAATCGCGGCAGGCTCATTTAAACCAAATTTCACCATTGAGAGAGACAAGGAAAAGCCAAACATTGGTCCTAGTTGCTATAAATAGTATTTAAACTACTGTAGACTCTGCATTCACCCTTTTCCTCAGACATTTTCATTCTTTGCAAAGAGAACTCTGGTTGTGTTACTCTGCATAGTAACACAGTCCTTGAAGAAACAGAAATCATAAAGGAGAACAATGGACCCCCCTGTAGCTCCTATAGCCCTCAATGTAGCTCCCCTGAATGCCCCTAATAGAACATTGGACACAAGAGCATTAGCAGACTTGGACTACAAGATATCAGAGGAAATGTTGAGCAAAAGCAGGTTCCATTTACAAATCCTAAATGAAATAAAGATCAAACATGAGAGGGGGACAGACATCCTGGGAATTTGGGATTCATTTCTCCCAATATTCAAGCTTCCTCAGGTTAATCAATTCCCTGAGCTTGTCCACTTAGTTGCTGACTACTATGATGCATCCCAGAGGGCAGTGCTGGACTCTTCAGGCTCAATTCTGTTCCTCATTACCCCTGAAGCCATCAGGGAGATGTTGCAGTTCAAGACAGATCAAAAGCTGGTCCCTCTATCATTAGCTGATTTAATAGTACAGGGAGCCAGGATAACAGAGGCACAAATCACAAAGCTTAATCAGATTTTCATCAAAGCTGATACTGTGCAAACTCCTCCCATCAATTTTGCCTACCTTAACCAGTTGGGCTTAGACCTTGCAGACATGATCAGTCCCATCTTGGGATATGATTCAGTGGAGTATGTGGATGAAACTGTTCTACAAATGATGCTTATGTTTTCCCCAGGAAAGAAACCAATCTACTATGATTATGCCACATACATATCAGATAAGATGCATGAGCAGTTGATGAATCTGTCAAGAGAAAGGGTATTTAAATACACCTCTTACCTATATCATCTGCTCCTATACTTCCAGCATGATAAGTTCTCCTTCCCAAAGAAGAGAGTAGATGCACAGGGCAATCTGAGATCAGTAGTGTATTGGACATCCGTTTTTCACATAGTAAGTTGTTCTCCATACACCTACTACGAATTTATTGATCTTTTCATCCATCCAGCCTTGATTCTACTGTTGGGTTCACCTCCTCCCAGATTGACAGACGAAATGCAAAGACTCCTGCATTTATCAAAAGCATACAGTATTGGGGATTGGTATTTCTACCAACACCACACCGTTATCAGACTATATGGGTGTGAGTTGCCCCCATTTAAACTACCTAAATTTGTGCCTATGAGGCTACTTGCCTTGGAATACTTCAGGCAGTTTGGTTATGTGGATATGCTACACTTTTCAGGAAGAGGTAAGAAGGCACAGTTAAAAGTCAGAAATCAACTTGGCCATTTCCTTCTCAATGAAAGGGATGAAGGGTGGAGAGAGGCAGATAGAATGCTTGCGGGCCTTGGTCTCAAATACAGCTTCATATGGAAACCCTATGACCCCAACAACTTCATTACAATTAGGAGGCTCAAATACAAATTATCTGCCTATGGTCATTATAGCCTTCCTCACTTAGAAAAATATGCCAACCAAAGCAAGTGGAGAAGAGGAACTTTAGAAGAAAATGTGACCCAAGAAGAGCTTAATCAAAGAGCTCTAAGAAACCTTAAGAAGTTGGCTGACCTTGAGTTTTATTCACAGGTCCCCTCACTACCAGGCACACAAATTGGAGCAGCAGCGTCTTCCTCAACTGCCCAACATCAAGCTACAAGAACTGGTGAAAACATCTCAGAAAAGGGCAAAGGCAAAGAGATGGAGCAGGAACAGCAACAAAAACAACAGCAGCAAGCAGAAGGGCTGCAGCAAGGGCAGCAAGAAGAACCAGAACAGCAAGAGCAACAACATCAAGAAGAACAAAGGCAGGAGCAGTCTGCCCAGCAAAAGGAAACAGTGGAGACTCCTCAGACCACTGAAAAAACGGTGCCTACAATACAAGACACTACCTTTGATGCCTCGGTCCTCCAAACCCCTCAAAAGGAGGATACATTTGTCTTTAGAAAAAGAGACAGAGAGACTCCCCTGACATCCTCTATAGACCAGGGAGAGAAAAGGCAGAGACTCAATGATTTTCCAGAGGAGGATATAGCAATAAGAGAGGCATTGGGCATGGGCCCACCCAGCAGAGAAGCTTCAGCAAGTTCCTTCCAGCAGGAACAGGACAGGACCATGGGAGGGGAGGTCAGCTCCTCCAGCCAGCAGAAAGAAGGACAAGTAAGCATCAAGCAGCAATTTATAGACATCAAAAGGAGGAGTGATCCTATCAAAGTACAACTGTACAATCACCTGCTGAACATGGCTCCTTCCAATCAGCAAAGACTTATGTCTGCTTTTGATGTAAGTGAAGGCAAATTGATAATGAGTCACTTTATGCCTACGGCACTCCAGCCACAATCCACTGCTGACTATCTTAGGACCAACCTAGAGGTCCTTGCCAAAGACATACACCCTATGGACAAAATTGAGCTGCATAAGCAAACTGGCGAAATGGTGTATGCTTCATTGGCCGACAAGACTTTGGATAATTACAAATTAACAAGCAGTCTGAATGCCACAGCTTCCCAGCTAGAACTGGAGAGGGCCTCTTCTCAGGCCAAAGACAACAGGATAAGAGCCCTGGAGGAAATCATTGTAGAAATTGGGCACAATCCCAATGACATCAAAGGGATACAAGAGATCCTGAAACTTAGAGATGCTGACATGGCTGCACTAAGAAAGAAGATCAAAATTCCAGCCACTATCCATCCACAGACTGATGAGGTAGCAAAGCAAAGGTATGAGCAGGATTCTACTGCCCTACTAGTTTCCATTTACAAAGAGCTTGTGAAGGCACAAGAAAAATTGGGGCAATATGAAGCTACACAAGCACCTCTACAAGCATCATCAAAACAAGCACAAGAAGGGCAGACATCTCAGCCCCCTCCTCAAGTCATCAATCTTGAGGAGACTGTTCCTACTACTGTGCCTCCACCTCAGCAGGTTGAACAAACAGCCACATCTACTTCAGCAGCACCCATCAGCACAGATCAGAGCCTAGATATGCAGAAGCTAAAGAATGAAATACAAATTTTGGAAGCCCAGATGACAGAGCTGAATGAAACTAAGGAAAAGCTGGCCAAGGTAAATGAAAGGCATGATAAGACAAAAAGAGAGGTGGGAGAAAAGGCCAAGGAAATCAAAGCTCTTAAAGACAGGATCAAGGAGCTTGAGAATGAGCTCAAGCTAGATAAAATCATATCTGAGATCAGAGCAATGATATGGTCCAATATTGGTAAATCCATCAACAACCAATGGCCATATATCGAGACAATCCATGAGCAACTAGAGCTCATCCCAAAGGCACAGAAGGAAATCCGAACATCAAGGGCCTTATTAGGAAATATGCCTGAAGTTGCTACAAGAATGATCAATGTGCTTAACCACAAAACAAGTTCTCAGTTAGCCACCATTGGAATCACAAATAGAACTGAGACTATTCAAATGATCAAGAGGGTTCTTACTCTTAGAAATCTAGTGCAGACATTGGACAGGAGAACCCAGGATATGCAGACAGAGGTAAATAAGTTCATGGAGAAATTTCAGGTGTTGCAGAGTAGAGGACTCCCTAGCTTACTGAACAGCGGAGGGAAATTATTCACCCATGAACAGTATGCTAAAAGAGTAAATGTTTTTGCCTCAGCACAGGTCAATGAGAAGGCCAGCACTTCAGAAGACACAGGGCCTATTACAGGACAGATTTTCTATAGTAAGATAGAAAATCTACTTTTTATAATGAATGAAATTAATCACTTGTTTGATGTAGCCCCAACTTTTTTCAAATATACAGAAGCTGAAGAGACAATGGAGGCCATCCTCAAGCATCAGCTCCCTACACAGGAATGGTGGACAGATGCAATACACAGAATTTTGTAATCAGTAAGGCATTCACCAAATCTCTGTTTTATTACAATTTTTTGTAAAAAGCACAGTTCAGCAAAGTCAGCATGCAGCATAAATCAAAACTGAGCCAACTCAGCAGATGTAGCGGCCAACAAAGCAGAAAAAGAGAACCACAGCTGGCAGACCCAAGAACGCACTGCGTAGCCAAAAGTAAATGCGTATCTCCAGAATTAAAACAGAGTAATGCCACCGACTCAGTGACACTCAAAAGTCAAAACAATCCTCTGACAGACATAAAGGGCATTTACGCTGCATTTAAGATTGTAATAACTCCTTGCCTACTTTCTGAACGTAACAATGTAGATATTTTCTCTCTCAGATGACTCAATGCCTGAGATATTTTGTATACGCATCTCTATAAAGTCCCCTTGGCATAAGATTGCAAGGGTTGTTGTTGATTTCTCCTGAAGAAATTCTTATGCTGTAATCCTTTTCAGAAGTTAATAGAGCAAAGCAATGGAATTTCTTGGATTTCTGAGGTGTTGGATGTGTTCTGGTGGCTGTTGATAACTACTGGATCCCTGTGTATTTCATCATACAATAAGTCTCTGTATCTCTCTCTGTTAATTAGCTGTTTTTGTTAAAATTCGTATATGTTATTTGTTTTCAATACTAAGCAACAAGGAAAAAGAATAGCTTTCAGGATTTATTCACTGAGTAACCTGAGTTCAATCTGCGTTGTTTATCAATGTTTTCTTCAGCTGTAATCTAGTTAAGTGTAATTCTTAAATGCTGCACTTTCTGGAATACATCTATCACAGTGACCTTTGTCACAGGAATTCAAAGTTTTGCTCCTGTGCAGTGTGCTCACTTTCACCCACAAGCTCAATAGGAAATTCTTGATTGCTTTCTGTTGAATCAACGTACATCACCATTTGATCTAGTTTGTCTGTTTAAAATACTCAATAGGCCCTGCAGTTAGAACAACACCAAACCAGCGTATCAGATCACTTCACAACTCCAGACTCCATTGCCCAATGGTATTATACTGTCTAAACACTGCCTCATAAGACCTGAAAGAAATCCTTCAACCAAACACAAAACAAAGCCTGAGCATAATAGCTAGCCTAAAACACCATCATAACAGAGACAAATCATAAAGAGAGAGCCCTCTCTGGTTGCAGTTAGGCTAGGAACTGTAACCCAAAGATTGGTTAGTGGTTACCCCGGCCGTATTCCCTTGGGAGTCATAGGGAACAACCTGGGTGTTAACACCATGAACCTCATGAAGGTGGCAGGAACATTAAACCTGAAAGGCATAACCAACCATTCAAAAAGGCCCTCCTTGGCTTTGAAGGCAGTCTTCCACACATTGGAGGGTTTGATTGGTAACTGGTCATATCCTGATTTCAAGTTGATCTTGCTCAAATAATTTTCCCCCTTCAATTGGTCCAGAAGGTCATCAATCCATGGGATCCAATACCTATGCCATATAGTGATCTTGTTCAGTGCCCGATATTCAATACAGAGTCTCTAAGGCCCATCCTTCTTCTATACCAACACGATCATGCTCCCACTGGGTGATGAACTCGACCGGATGTGACCTTTCTGTAGCAACTCCTGAATCTTCCTCTAGATTTCGTTGTTCTCCAAAATGGAGTGCCAATATATTGGTCCATTGGGAAACGATGCACCTAGGGTCAGATCGATGGATTTCTTGACCTGACAATGCAGAGGCACCCCTATGGGGGAGGTGAAGATGGGTTGTGTTATATTCTTTCCACTCATGCAAGCAGCCACTCATGCAAGCAAGGAAGCAGTTTGGTTGCAGAGATTGTGTTCAAGTATGGGGTTAGTACAGGGAGCTATAAGAATAGACTGTGACAGCCAAAGTGCAATTTTCTTGGCAAAGAACCCTGCTTATCATTCAAAGACAAAGCACATTGATGTTCAATATCACTTTGTGAGGGATATGATAGAAGACAAAAAGGTGTTGCTGGTAAAGGTGGACACTTTGAAGAATACTGCAGATGCATTGACAAAATCTGTGAGCTCTGAGAAGTTCTCTTGGTGTAGAGAAACAATGGGTGTTTCAGGGCTGGAAAAATGACTAAGCTCTCCTGTGGCCCCCTGTGGAAAGAAAACAACAAGTGGGAGATTGTTGGGTTGTGTTATATTCTTTCCACGACTAACCGGCGTAGTTAAACGGGGGGTTAGTTGTGTTATATTCTTTTGGACCCTATATTAGGTTGGGCGAACCTACCTATGGTTTTGTGCATGTTTTTCGCACATGGTATTGGACGCGATGGTTTTTCGGTCCATGGTATTGGATGCTTCGGCATGTATAAATATGTATTGTAACATTGAAAGCAACATAATGAAAAATCAAGCTGGTAGTCTCGGTTTTGGGATCCAGGGAAAAATCTCTGTGCATATGTGTTTTATGGGTTATGCTCTTGCATTGTTTATTTTCTTTGTTTAAGAATTCGTATGCAGGTAATTTCTGTACAGGGTTAAAACCTACAAACTGGTCATATCCTGATTTCAAGTTGATCTTGCTGAAATAATTTTCCCCCTTCAATTGGTCCAGAAGGTCATCAATCCATGGGATCCAATACCTATGCCATATAGTGATCTTGTTCAGTGCCCGATATTCAATACAGAGTCTCTAAGTCCCATCCTTCTTCTATACCAACACGATCATGCTCCCACTGGGTGATGAACTCGACCGGATGTGACCTTTCTGTAGCAACTCCTGAATCTTCCTCTAGATTTCGTTGTTCTCCAAAATGGAGTGCCAATATATTGGTCCATTGGGCAACGATGCACCTAGGGTCAGATCGATGGAGTTCTTGACCTGACAATGCAGAGGCACCCCTATGGGGGAGGTGAAGATGGCCTCGTACTCCTCCATGACCTTGGCCATATGTTGTTGTCGTGGCCATGGTCTTTGGTTTTCCCTAAGGGCGTATCACCAAGAAAATGAATTTCCCAATTTTGGAAATGAGCTTACTGCATTTTTTTGCAATAACCAAAGAGATGGTGGTAGGCAGTGCTATCTCTAGTATCCTGTACAACTTATTTCCCAAAGTAACAATAACAGCATGATGCTTTGACTCATATATAACATGTCACTTCCATAACTATGGTTAGCCTAATAATACATGATAAACATCAAGGGGAGCAACGTCACATAATAGCTCATTCATGAAGGGCTTGATGCTATATGGAAGGTGACACTGTTGGCTCACGCAAAGATCTCGTCCTTGGTGAAGCCACCTGATGGTGTACAGTTGTGGATGTGTTTTGGTCGGTAAGCCTAGCCACTTCACGACCTCTGTCGAAATGAGGTTCTTTTGGCTCCCATTTTCAACAATGAACTGTAGCGGGGAACTCTTTACCCACATTTGGGAGTGGAAGATGTGCTCCTCCTCCTCTGGATCTTCGGGTTCCTCCTTCTGGATCTTCATGGTGGCAACAGTGGCCTTGTGCTCTACATCGATAATATTCTTCCCTTTTTCATTCCCCTTGTTAGGTTCTGACTTAGAGTCAGAACATGCATCTGATTCCAAAGCCTTTAGCTCAGCCACCAGTGACTGCTTGGCCCAACACTCACTTGAATTATGAGTGTAGCTCTTACGGAACTCACACCACTTTCCCATGTCCTTCTTTGGCTTCACGGTGTTATTATTTGCTTGCGACATTGGTGGGTTGTTGTTGGGTCATGGAAAAGGTATGCATTTACTATTAAACTCATCATCCTTTTCCTTTATTCTTATCTTTTCTATATCTCAATGCGCTAATCTATTAAGGAATTATGGTAAGAAATGAAGGAATTATCTGTAGTTACGACTTGGCTAATTATTAACTTGGAAAACAACAAAAGGGACAAATGTTGTTCCCTATGAAGGAACAAAAAACATTGACAAGCTAAGGAAGGAATGCGGTGGTTGTAGATAAGGCCAAAAGAAAATCAGAAGAATCAGCGCAAGAAAGGAAACAATGTCCGAAGATGGAAAACTGTTGCGAATATCGCATTTATCATTTATCTTTTTACCCTTTCCTATTATAAAAGGAGACGTTTTGTAAGAAGGAAGGGAGGAGGAATTTATGTATTATTGAAATTGTAATTGTAATTACAGACTCTCGCTATCGAAAAGAACATGAATATATTGTAATGCTCATTCAGTTTGATGATTAATATATAAGTAAAATTGTTGTTCCCTCGCGTTTCCTGAAGTAACCTAGCAGTGTTCGCTGGCGGCTAAGGGCCCGACCTCTGGTGGATTCAACTGCTTTTCTTGTGTCATACATTTCCAATTCTCGCAAGTGTGATGGTTTCATAGTATTCTTGCTTTCTGTGATTTTATCGTTTTCGTTGTTTATTATTTTCCAGTATTGACAGAGTATCTTTGTTTTATATCATTTACAGTATTAGTACGATTTACTTTCATTTTGGATTGAGTTATTCAGATAAATATTCTGCTGGATTTAATCAACTATAAAGAGTATTAACTATCGTCGTTGAAACTCTCAGATTGATATCATTTGTTGTTTAGATTATTTATTGAAGACTAGGTTTGATTTAGACTAAATCAGTTAAAGAGGGATGAGTTATCACTACTGTACTCTCAACCGATGTTGTTGTTACTTTGATGAATGTACTGATGTGAGACATCATGGCTTGAGAAAGCCTTGCAAGGCACCACTCATACTTGGTTCCCTGTGATGAGACCAACTCTTTTACATGCTTGTGATGATGAAGGTGGCGAGCTGATGCCAAGCTCGTTCGTCTGTGATGGTGTGCATGCACCTCATGGTGACATCTCGCTGAAGCGAACTCTTGCCTCCATTACAACCGGTGCATTTGTTCAGCCCCTTCATCCAACTTGTCTGCTAACTTGCACATGGTCTTCTTGGTTATGGTTGAAACGGCAACACACTGATTCATAATGTCCGTGATGATCTTCAAGTGTGTGCTGGTGGTAATGCACATCAACTTGTCGAAGTACAGGTTTAGCTCTAGTTGGACTTGCTTCTTTTCTTCGCCTTGGTGAGTGTGTTGAATGGGTTGGATCGTATGCATGCGCACAATGAAATGCATGCTACTAAAACTCTTGCATGCGATCAACAACACTACTCACCATGTCTTCTCCATGTCAGCTGCTAGGATGGATCTTTAACTTGTATAGGAACAATTTCATCCATGAGTGCATGTTGTGCCCACTGTTGTTCCTGATCCTGCTACAACTCATTCATCTGTTTGTGCAGCTTCATGTTCTTCCTTGAGTCACTGCTTCAGCACATGCAACTAATTCTTCATTCCCTTCATTGTCTTCACTCTACCTTCATGTCGCGCCATCACGTCATAGCCTGAGTCTCCACAGTGGCTTTCATTATCAGTGGATCTGCTTGATCTTGAAACTTTGTTCTGCCTCTATGTTGTCAACAACCTTCCTCTTGCATTTGTTGCATTCACTGCATTCGGTATGCTACCTTCAGCTGTTGTTCATGATGTTGCTCATTGTGATGCTGCTGCGTGATGTCCTTGTCTACAAAAATCTTGATGTCTTTGTGAGTAGGCAAGCTCATAGACACTTGATCGACTGCATTCCCAAGCATGCTCTAAACAGTGTCTTCATCTTTGCTCTCCTGGAAACCATTGTACCTATACTGTTGAGAGGTATATGAACACCTGTGATACCTTGAGACATGGAAACAATCATAGAAAGTAATCTATCAGTTGAAAACCAAAATGAACATGAGAACTGACTTGCCACATACTTGGGTGAATGATCATGAAGGTTGTGCAATTTCAGTCGGGAGGTTGGGAGATCGATTGCCAAGACTGTGCAAGGAATATTCTGGGCTGCTGGGAGGCTAGCTGACTGCTAGAACTATGCAATGCAAAGTCCAGTCTAGCTGCTGACTGTTGGGATTGTGCAATGCACAATTCCAGCTGGGAAGGACTATTGTCCCAGGGACAGATTTGTGCAATTTCTTGGGCCAAGCTGCCACTATCCTCCAAAAATGGGCATAACAGTCCGGGAGGATAGTGCTGAGTAGGAATACGCAAATCTAGAGAGGAAGGTGAGTCTGCCCTCCCTAGATTGCACAATGCAGATTTGGTGAAGCCAGAGTCCGAGCCAAGGCTGGCCCGACTTGCCGATGGGAAATTGAAAGCAACTAAGACAGTAAATGCATGGCGACACTAAGTGATAGCATAAGTGATTGACAGTGCATGGAAAACATGAATGAAAGATTCAGCAAATAGATCAACATCCATGTGGGTGAGGTAGTTCATTGGTTGGGCGAACGTCCGTGCAAAATAGTTTCATGCATGCGACAGTAGTGAGATAGCATTGAAAATTGAAACAGAGATAGGACAAGCTAGTATATATGTAAACGACATCAAGCGTTAAAAGAAATCAAGAAAATAGTACTCTCACAGGAGAAACACAAAAAGCAACAGAAATGCATCACAAGGCATGGGAAGCGGGCTTACCCCAAAACAACTGAGCTAAATGTGTCGACTGCTCCTAGATGTGATGTGGGATGTCAGAGCTGCAAGGTTGATGTGAGGAATGAGCTATGCAATGTACGGTTGACGAGTTTTGATAACATCGAGGTTGTGATGTGCATGCCACGAATCTAGGGGAAGCGACACTTGGTGGGAGGTTTCAGAGTTGCTCCTTGCATGCAACCTCCAACTGCTAAACATAGATCCCTAAAACAAGGGATGCCTTTGCATGTTGCCTTGGGAGAAGCAGCCCATGCATGCAAGTATGTTTTTATAAGTCCCGGAGGGAACTGGTCAACTCAAGTGCGCATGCAAGAGACTACTCGAATGCTGGAGAAAAATGTGCACTTCTGGCTGGGAGTTGGGCTGGCTACCTAGAAGATTTGTGCAATTTCTGGGCAGAGCAGTTGACTGCTGCCTAGATTTGTGCAAATTTTGGGCTGAGCATCCTTGCTGGGGAAATTTGTGCAAATCCTGCTGGGAGTGTTAGCAGGCAGGATTGCACAATCCTGGAGCCCAACAGGCTGCCATAGAGGATTGCACAATTTTTGGAGGGAAGGTTGGTTTCCCTCCAAAAATGTGCAATTTTCAAGGGGAAGCTACAAAGCCTGCAGCTGGACCAAGTCCAGGTGAATAACTTGTGAGGAGAATGGATCAAGTTGTGACCGACAGACTACCTTTGTGCAAGAAAGACACTAAAGCTTGTGAACTTGATGAAGTAAGGTAGGCTGCTATGAAGGTTGGAAGGGAGGCTCCAAAACAAGGCTAAGAAAAAATTTTGGAGGGTGGTTGGAGCTGCTACAATAGTTATCTAATTTCTGCATTTTATCTGTCGCATGTATAAGCTAAAAACAATAATTAAAATGTCTAAGAAAAATTTACCCTCAAATTATAGTTTTTAGATATCAATATAATTATTTATGAGATTTGTTGTGATGAATTGTCAAGTGGAGTATCCTCATCAATTTACAATTTTCTCTCTCTCTCTCTCTCTCTTTCTCCCCCCTTGTCTCTCCTATCCCTCCCTCTCCATCCCTTCTTCTCCTCTCTTTCTCTCTTCCATCTCCCCTCGACGTCAACCCTTTCCCCTTTTGCAAGAGCTCCTAGTTGTAGAAACATGTGCACATTCCTAGACCTAAGAACGCACACATGTTCCTAGAGCTAGAAACATGTGCACATTCCTAGACCTAAGAATGCACACATGTTCCTAGAGCTAGAAACATGTGCATGCTCCTAGAGCTAGGAAGGCACATGCACTTTTTTGAACTTATTTTTTCCTCAACATGAAGCTTATGTGTATCATGAGTTGATTTTTTTATATGTAGGTACTCAATGACAAAATTGGTAGTTTGGGCTACGAATACATGAGAACCTTAATTTTTCATAAAACCTCTCTATATCTCTATTTTGACATTATTTTTTGGTAGGATAGAAAAAATCATTTTTTTATGAAACTATAGACACCTATAGAGATGATTATGAATATTCCACACACACACATATGAAGTTAATAATGTTTACTATTTTTTATATATTTTTTCTTGATATATATCATACTATTAAAACATATCCCTCTTTTATTTTCATTATAACTTGTTTTTTTCTTTAACCATTTGAATATATATATATATATATATATATATGGTGCACTAATAGAAACTAATATCTATATGTTAAAATGTATATTTTTGGAAGTTAATTCACTTTCCAAGATTTTATGTTATTAGAACATATTCAAATTCATTGTGGAAGTACATAGAATTATCCATCCAAGTTAAGAGATTGTGCACCACTAACATGTAATGAGATACCATTATTTTCTTGCACTAACCATTATGGTTAAAATGCAATTTTGTCAAAGCACTGAGGAAATTTGGAAGTGATACAATAAACATAACATTGAGCATTGATACATTATTTGTTGTCAAGTTTATGTTTGGAAAATCTGAGGTAGATAAATCCACATTCAATTAGCTCACCATATTAGATTTTGGAATCTTTCCCGAACCAACAATTTGATACCTCCATACTCAAATTATGATGCCAAAGTAATTTGAAGGGAAGAACCATAAATAAGGAAATGTGTGCATGCGTGAGAGAGAGACCAAATCAAATGAAAGAATAGTATAAAAATATTAATGGCCCCATCCTTGGAGGGAATATGGGGGCTAGTTTTTTTTAAATGGGAGTATTAAGAAGCTATAGTAGTTCATCCGTGCCCCCTTCATTTTTCCACCTCATCTATGTTTTCTCGCTCATGTTATTTCATCTTAAGTTGTACCACACTCCGCCTCTGCATAAACTGCAAGCCACTCTAACCCAACCTCCTCCAAGGGGGTCCCCCTAAAAAATATACTCACATATGGTCTTTCTTACCAAAGGTAGACCCTTCAAAATGCAGATCTACACCTTTGGTAAAGTAAAATTGTGCAGAAAATAAGAGGGTAAGCTGCGGAAATTACCAGAATGGAGAAAAAAATTGAATCAAAATAGAGAAGCGAATGTCTGGAAAAATTGGATCTCTTTCGGGAATAGCAAGGGTTTTGCAGGCTCGTTCCAACAGCTATCCGAGCCTGTGTTATGCCAAGGCTCTACTCAAAATATAACAAACACGCGAATTGCCACCGTTAAGGTTGGCTACTAGGACTTCGAAAGTATTAATATGAAGTCTAGGGGTGAGATTTGCAGCTATATAATAAGAAGAAGTCAAAGAAGACGTGATGACTTTGATTCATAAGCGTTTATAGCAACCAAATTTATAGATGTGGGCATTCATTAATATTTTTTTTTTTAATTTTTATTTTGTAAATTTGGTAAAGTATATATATGTGATAAAATTTTAAAATATAATTTTATGTAAAATTGAGGGGGTAAATTTGTTTGAATGGCATAGTTAAATTTGGAATCCAAGGTGCTTGAATTTTGTTGTTTATTGTGGAAATGGATTTGGTATTATCAAAAACCTTAAAATGATGGTTGTAATCTAGATTTCTCAAATTTTTTGCTACATTTTATCAATAGCTTGTCAAAATTTCCATTATTTTTTAAACAAATTTGAAACCTTTACCCAATTTAAAATCACTTATTATAAAAAGAATTAACAAAATGTTGAGTTTTTTAAAATTGAATATGTATAAAATTTTAAAATGTTTAATATTTTGAGGAAATATTCTATTTATGATTATTTTAAGTGGATATTCCATGTATCATTAAACATAATTAAAGTTTAATATTTATAATACCGAAAAAAAATATATATATATAGATTAAAGAGAATAAAAAATTATGGTTAAAAAGATAATGTTACATATTAATATGTTGATTTTATTATTTTTTAAACATTAACTCACTCGTACTGTTTTTTTATGATGATTCCAAATTTAAACATTTCAAACTTTATCTACCCTGAAATTTTAACAAACTCAACCAACTTGATAATGAATTATTTAAACATTTATTTTTAATTAAGTCAATATACATTTTTATTTTGGTAAGAGAATGGTGAGTCTCTTTATGATGATTCCAAATTTTAAACATTTCAAACTTTATATACCCTGAAATTTTAGCAAACTCAACCAACTTGATAATTAATTATTTAAACATTTATTTTTAATTAAGTCAATATACATTTTTATTTTGGTAAGAGAATGGTGAGTCTCAAAATAAACACTGAGATGCATTTAATAGTCAAGTTTATTTTAATCCTTACTAGATAATAATTTGGTTGTTAATTACAGGTTTAAAGATAAATGTATAATTGGGCTATGACAAATGTGTGTTTGTATAATTGACAAATGGAGTGACAACATTATATTTAAATTTTTTATAAAAAAACAAAAATGTTATAAATATAAAATAACAAAAAATTATAGGAACCAAGATTGGAACTGGCTGGTGGCCAAAACTGAATCCAGAATATCTCAATGGAGTTACGAATGGCTATCCTGAGCATGAAGACTAACTCTAATCAAATCAGTCCTCTTAGCTATGCCAGTCTATTGGGCTGCATTAACATGGGTTCCAAAGGGGATTCTAAGGAAGATAAATAGGATATGCAGTAGGTTCCTCTGGGCAGGCTCTAAGGAGGAATATGTTCTTCCATGGGTAGCCTGGGATAAAATAGCAAGACCAAAAGAATGGGGTGGATGGGGGATAAAAAACCTTACAGATTTCAGTACTTCTCTGGCAGCAAAATCAGGATGGAGAATAATCAAGATGCAGAATCTCTGGACAAAAGTAGTAAAAAGGAAATATATTGACCCCACTCCACTAGAAGAATGGATAAGGAAGGGAAGTAAGAAGGAGAAAAATTGTTCGGTAGTATGGAAAGCCACTGTGGAGGCTTTCAAAGTGATAGAACAAGGACTGGCATGGCAGATTGGGAATGGGGAAAGCCTGAAGATAGGAAAAGACCCCTGGGTTGGATGTAACGAAAAGTATGCACTCTCTCCAGGTTTAATCAGACATCTAGAATCCAAAGGAATTAGGCATCTAAGTCAAGTTGAGAAAGTGGGTTTCTCAACGATTTGGGGGCAATCCTGGAAATCTGGTGAAGAGCTAGGTATTCGACCAGCCTGGTGGAACGAATGGAAGGTATACATCGAGGAATTAATTCGGTCCAATGTAAGAATAAGGGACAGACAGGATCAGCTGGTCTGGGCACATGCGGAAAATGGATCGTACTCACCAAAATTCGGATATAAATATCTAATGAACAGAAAAGGATGGGGGGAACCAGAATGGTGGGACAAGCTGATCTGGAAATTAAAATGCCCAGCAAAAGCAAGACTTTTCTTTTGGTGCATTTTAAAAAGAAAAGTCCCTACTTGGGACGTGCTTCAAGCTAGATACAAGCAAGGACCGGGGAGATGCTATCTATGCAAGGCGGATTCCGAGAATATAAACCATATTTTCCTTGCATGCCCGTTCGTCAAATCAGTTTGGGTAGAGGTCGGGAAGCTCATAGGGAAAAGGATTGAATGGGAGGGAAGGAATGTACAGGAGGTTTGGGAAAAATGGTGGCGTAACTATCCCGGTTGGAAAATGCGAAACTTGCCTCCTATCATATGTTGGGGAATATGGATTGCAAGAAATCGGAGTATTTTCATGGAGAAGGAAGCCACAGCTGAAACTATTGCAATTCAAAGCTCTGCTATACTTGAAAGCATTCCAGATTCAGAGGAAGGAAGCAACCCCAGGCAGATTAGGGAGGAACAGATCCGAGAGGGTATTCCCTGGGCATATTGATAGAGGGAATTACTCCCCTAGGGCTTTTCGGGTTGAAACCCTAGCAGACTGAAAGTTATCTATTCAAAGAAACATGCATTCATACAGCCATTATGCTATTATAAGCAAATTCTATGATAAGGGTACGTACCTTTGGTCCTACATTTGAGAAGGCCTTTAGGGTCCAAACCCTTCTTGGAGTTCCCTTCTTCTCTTTTGTCCTGCAAAACAACAAATTCAAAGAACACAGCAGTACATGGACAAAAACTTATAAAGAAACCATCTTCATGTTATAAAGAAAGGTAGTTAGTTATGAAATCCAAACAACCTTTTATATATGAATTCTAAACATGAATATCATTAACATAAAGAAGATTCATTTCGGGAACCAAGACATGTGTTTCTTTTATTATAGATAAATAAAGTACATAAAAAAGGAATATTTTCACCTGACTCACCTTTAGCAGGCTCCAAGCAAAGCTTCCTTCCGGATCCGTTCCAGCCTCAAGCCTCTAACAAACTTCTTCCATGACTCTCTCCATGATGTCATAAATGGTGGATGAACATCAACACACAAGGAAACAAAGGTTTCCTGTACAAAATGGGGGAAGTGCAGAAGGCACAAGGGACTTCAGACCTGGTCAAGGGAAAAATCTCAGCATAATAACCTTTCTCTCTCTTCTCTCTTCCTTAGGCCTTCCCTTTGAGGTATTTTTATACCATCTCCAAAGTAGTTTTTTAGTTAGGAGTTGGTTGGGAATAGTTGGGCCACGGGCACTAACAGGTGATCAGCAGGGAAAACCCGCGATCTCCGCCCGAAAATAAGGAGTGTTATATTTTTTTAAGTGTTTTAATACATATACGCGGGTTGGCTATACACATACCCGCGTATACACGCGTTTAACTCAGGGCAATGTCGCGTATAAGGGATAAAACACTGTTTTTTTTAAATTTTAGGACCAGGTCTGGAAGGAGGGGTTGCCCTAGGCCATGAGTACAGCATCACAAACCATAAGAGTGAGATTTGGAGCTATAACACATATTTTGACGGAGCATCTCAGAACAACACAGCAGGAGCAGGAATGATTATATACTTAAGCAAAACAAAGTCTTTAAAAGCATCTGTAGGGTTAGGCACAGGGACAAACAATTATGCAGAACTTACAGCCTTAAAACTTCTTCTATGTTGGCTTATCCACAGGAACATACTTACAGTTCAGATCTTTGGAGACTCTTTATCTGTTGTTAATTGGGTCAACGGCAAAAGTAGATGTCAAAATTATATGCTTAGACCTTTGCTTGAAGAAATTATGTCCTTAAAAATCTCTTTTAATGTATTCACAATCTGTCATATCTACAGGGAGCGAAACTTTACAACAGATACCCTTTCTAAAGAAGGTTTACAGCAAGCTATGGGCAGTTGGAAAATAGTGGAAGAAGATCAGGGACAGATCCGTGTGTCGGATCAGCCGCCATGCTCTTAATGTCTATCAACCTGTCCTTTTAATTTTTGTTTCTTTCTTTTGTTTTTTGGCACAAACTTTTGGTACATAAGATATTATGTTCTGAACTACTTGTTGGTGAAACAATGTCACAGTATCTGAATATGTCATTTGCTATTTTCGTTTTGGGCTTTTTTCCTCTTAAAGAGGAAGCCCAGGAAATAGTAAGTGGACAAACACAGTGGGATCTCTACATTTTGACTGGTTTGAGTACATAAGGGCTGAAAACGAAACTGCATTTATTTCTTTTCAGCTGCTTTTATACTAGATTTTGAAGTACAGAAAGGTCTGTTTCTTTTTGTAGCAGCTCTATGATCTTGTCATACAGCAAATGGAATGCCTTTGGCATATACTTGTAACTTTTTATGTTTAATGAAAAGTTCGCTTTTTTCCATGGAAAAAAATAAAATAAAATAACAAAAATAAAAAATCCCGCAGTGAAAAATATTTTATCTTTATTTTGATTCCATTAAAAACTACAAAATTTTATTAAAATCGACATAAACAAATTGTTACTTAGGCTATATGCGGGCGGGTCGAGCGGCTGCAAAAATGCTATCTCCTTCCTATGTCAGTGGAGGGTCGGCTCCGCATTATCCGTTCTTGCTTACTATAAAGAGACTGGCCTTCCTATAAAAACTAGAGAGACTGGAACCCAACTTCCATGCAAGAAAAAGATTTAGAGAGGATAAATTCGCCGAGCACAACAAAGTGAAGAGAAATTCATATCATGGCGGACCATGCTCTACCTGAGTGGACTCATGTGGTTCCGACGTGCCCAGAGGCCAGAGGCGAATCCGTTGGCCCAACAACTACAGATACAACGCCGAACTTACCTCGATTGCAGGTTGCTTTGGACTTATTGACATGGTTCACTGGGCCCCTCCCTTTCCGTTATGGTTTTCTTCTTTTTTTTTTCCCATAAATTCCTTTATGGTTTTCGTTTACATCCCATCTCACTATCGTACATAAGTCATTAAGATTTTGCACATCAGGTGGCATGTATACATGGAACATCCAGCAGCTATGGTCTTGCGTACAACTATCAACATAAAGCATCCATGAGCATCCTACTCTGGTCCTGCTGGATGACCATCTCGCCTTGCATCATTCTCTCAACACTGGTCCCGCTCATTTGAAATTTGAAACTCCCGCTTAATTGAAATTTTAAAATCATACATAACACCTTCCATGAATATGGCAAAGACTGTCTTACTCGTAATTTGTTTTTTCATTTTTTCTGCTAATCTGTAACTACCAGCTCAAAAAATACACAAAATTAACAAATGTCTTTTTGCGACACAGAGACTTGAGCAAAGACAGACACCACTCCACTTGTTAGTGAATGCAGCAATAACAAGTTTATGGACAGGTTTTTTTCGTTGATATTATAAACAATTTGTTATTGGTGTTTTTTTTAATTTCTTTTGGTTGGTACTACAAATATCACTGACCTCCTCCCTACTCGCTCAATGTTTGTTTGTTTGTTTGTTTTTATTTTTTTTTTTTTTTCAACTAGATTACTATTCATTCATTATGACTAATATAAAACAGTACATCATGTAACTGTTATGCTAACCATATATATGTCCCGAATAAGGCTAACCAAAAACATAACAGAGAAATGACAAAATAAGAGCCCATGACTACAAATCCTCACCTAAATTATCAGAATAAGATGGAGGCATTATATGGATCATCAACAGAAAGCAGGATCAGAAAATATGAAGTGTTAAGTAGAATAGGAAAAAAACATAATGGGGTACTTGAAACATACCAGATTGGAGGAGAGGAGTGAGTGAGTTAGGTACCCGGCAGAATGAATTCCTGTATATGGTGCAATTTGTCCCCCACTGATATACTCATCTTCCAGAATTCGTTTTGTGAAGCAAGGCCTTTTCTTGATAGAGTATCAACAACTTTGTTTCTTCTCTATCAATATGGTTGATTGAATAGTCCTTTCAATTATTCCAGATTGAGCCTATTCTACTCAACCATCCCAAAAGGTTGAGTGAATAGACCTTACATGGTCGATTATGACCTTTGAATCACCAAATATTTGCAGATCCTGGATGTTGAGATAGTCACAAAAAATGAGGAGACCTGCCAGTGCCATTACCTCTGCTTTGTTATTTGATCCTTTACCTCCGTGCCAAAATATGTCAATATGCTGACCCTCCATTGGGATAATATAGACTCCACATGCACAGCAACCATTTTGGGCCGCCCCATAAAAATAGGCTCGAGGGATGCCCGAGGGATCCGGGGAGATTGCCATCTTCCCACCAAATCTCTGGAGATTATTGGTGAATTGACAAGCATTGTATTGAGAGAGAATGGATTCATAGACAAAGACATAATTTTCCTTGCTGGAGTGAAAGAGAGCCTTATTCCTCCATTTCCATATAGCCCATAAGGTCAATAGTGGAATAGGTCTCCAGTCTAATTTCATATTACCCCACCATTTAAAAGCATCCATGATGGATGGAAAAGAGATCCTGCTGAAACTGAAATGGACTGCCAAATTTTGCCATATCCCCTGAGATTGAGGACAGATTAGGAAAATATGTAAGTTGTTTTCTTCGTTTGATTTGCACATAGGACATATGGCAGGCCCATTCCAGTTCCTTTTTTGGAGATTATCCCATGTTAGGGTCTTATTGTGGAAAACAAGCCATACAAAAATAATAATCTTGTTGGGGCAACCTGATTTCCAGAGGGAAGTAGGGAAGATGCAATCCTGATGAATGGAGCTCATATGTTGGAGCTGAAGATAGATATCCTTTACATATACAGTCAATCTTCCCCCATACCCCTTCCAAATTAGTTTATCCTCCGCCTCTGAACGGAAAATACCCTTGTTCCTCATAGACCAAGTGATCTGATTCCATTGTAGAGCCAGTTCATCATTGAGATCCAGCTCCAACGTCAATTTCCAGATAGGGATAGGTCCCGCCCATCTTACAATTGCCTTCTCCTAGAAAAAGATCCCTTTTTGTTGTAAGGCCCAAAGTAACTGTCGAGAAAAGGATATTTCCTCATCACCTCCCGCAATGGGATCTAATCCTATAATGATATTTTTCCCCGATTGGAAGCTCCATATCAGATTTTGGAGAAAAAAATGCTCGACTTTTCAAAAGCTTCTCCAAATTGCTAATCCCTGAGAGGATCCAATAGTCCCTAGCCTATACTAGAATGATATGTCTCTGTTGTCCATTTACTTTGATTTTATGTCCTTGCTCCAAAGACTATCTCCTAAGACTCCTTTCCATAAGGATTTGCAAAGGAGAGCTATGCGAAACAAATTGAGGTCCATGATTCCCCAGCCCCCCATCTTTTTTGGACAAGTCAACTTTGAGAGTTTGGAAAGGTGGAACTTTCTTTTCTCTTTGTTCCCACCCCAGATAAAATTAGCAGTCAATCTATTTAGTTTGTTGATTATAATTACAGGAATGTAGAATAGATGGGCCCAGTAGACCATTAATTGGACGAGAACATCTTGGGTTAAAATCGCTCTCCCAGCGATGGAAAGACATTTGAATTCCCATTCAACAATTCTTCTGAAAAATCGGTCATGAATCCACATCCAATCAACAAAGGAGTAGCCCACAAGTTTTAGTTGATAGCCCAGGTATTTCAGACCCTCATTGAGTGGAATAGCTTTTATATTGAAGAACTGGGTCAGGTAAGAAATAAGTTCTCCATTTACATCCTCCAGATGGAAAGACAGTTTGTCATAATTTATACACATCCCCGAAGCCTTTTGGAACTTACCCAAAATGTCATGCAAACAGGTCCATGAGACTTTACAAAGCATCGTCGATAGTAAGATGTCATCAATAAACAAATTGTGAGAAATGGAAATGTCCCAGCTGATAGCCAAAGGTCAACATCTCTTTTCTTGAACAACCCTTTTTATGTGAAGACTTAAGGAGTCCATGACCAGGATAAAAAGGAGAGGGGACAGAGAACAACCCTGCCTCAAGCCTCTGGCGGCAGAGAAAAAAGAAGTAGGGAATCCATTAATAAGATCTGCATAGTTTACATCTTCAACAAAGGCCATTATCCAATTGTAACATTTGTCATTTAGGCCAATTTTAGAAAGGAGACACCTAAGGAAACCCCAGTCAATGCAGTCATATGCTTTTTTGAGATCTATTTTCAATAATGCAGCATCAGCTTTTCTTGTATGCATAGAGTGGAGACATTCTTGGGTGAGTGCTACAGCCTCTAAAATGTTCCTACCCTTAAGGAATCCATATTGTTTAGGGGTCAAATGAGATGATAAAATATTTCTCATCCTATCAGCAATTATTTTGGAAATTATCTTATAGAGAGTGTTACACAGGGAGATGGGTCTAAAGTCCATGAACGATAGGGAGAGCTTCTTTTTAGGAATTAAAGCAATAAAGGTGGAGGAAATAATGCGGTTTATAGAGCCATTGATCTTGGCCTCCTCCACCATCTCCAAAAGGTCAGACTTGAATAGATCATAAAAGTGAATGAAAAAATCTATAGTCCACCCATCCAGACCAGGACTTTTGTCCTTTTGGAAATATTTCATGGTTGACAAAAGTTCCTCCTCAGTTACCTTAGTAGATAGAATATCATTCTGCTCCTCATCAAACATGGTTGGATATGGCTCAATACCCCATATGATGTCATCGAAATCACTGCCCCTGTTCCTATTGTATGCTTTCTGAAAATAAATGACTGCTTCCTTAGAGATCTCTTCCTGGGACATGAGCGAGATTCCCTCCTCATTTTTAATTTCCCAAATTGAATTTGCTTCCCACCTTTTATTTGCATATCGGTGGAAGAATTTAGTATTTTTGTCACCCTCTTTTAGCCATGTGGCTTTGCTCTTTAATCACCAGGAAGCCTCCTCAATTGCTAGAATTTTTTGCTTTTCTCTCTCCAGATCCCAGATATGAGCTCTCATATCCAAGGACACATAGTTGGCATTCAAGCAAACAATTTTTTTTTCCATTTTTTCATTTAACTCCTTCAGAGCTTCCCTGTTGGAGATCGTCTTTTCTCACTGCCATCTTTTTACACATTTCCTGAGGGCCGACAAATGATCCAAGAAAGATTGGGAATGACCCGGACGGTCCATAGAGGAAGGAGATAGCCAAGAATCCCAGATTAGATTATTAAAATGTTCATCCTCAAGCCACACTCGATTGAATTTGAATGGATAACCATGTCTGTGGCCAATGAGATTCCATTGGATGGAGATAGGTCTGTGGTCCGAGATGAAGCTCGGGATAATCTTTACAGAGGGGATCCCAAATCTATCAATCAATCTGTCGTGAATGAGGAAGCGATCAAGTCTCTTAGCTAGATAAGCATCATTCAGTCTCCCATTATCCCAAGTAGGGCCCATTCTGATAGGATAAACGTCAAAAAAATTGTGCTGAAGGATAGCATCTCTGATCATACCTCCCACCTGATCATTTTTTCTGCCCCTTCCCCAAATTTCGTCATTACTCAGAGTGCAATTTAAATCCCCCCCGATCAATAGAGAATCAAGGTCCAGTAGCCCAGAGGATAGGAAGCGATCCCAGAAGGGAAGGCGTTCTTTATACGGGGCATAGACATTTAAGATGTGAACAGGCCCTGGAGATCCCCTAATGTAGGCGAGAAGGAGAATGCCAGCAAAGTATTTGAAAGCCACTGCCGAGATCCAAGCCGGATCCCACAAAACCGCCAGACCGTCGGAAAGAACAGAAGCACTCATCGTAGCCATATGCCATGAGGGGAACATGCATCTAAAGTAAGATATGGATTCATGGCAGCCATGCATAGTCTCTTGAATGAGAAGAATCTTTGATTTAGAAGATCTAAAAAGATCCCCGAGAGCTAAAAATTTAGGGTCCGCTCCTAGACCCCTAGTATTCATTGAGAGAATATTAATCATTTGGTCTCATCTCCAGGCTTGCTTGCTCTAAGCAGCCCCTTTTCAGTGAGTTCAGTAATAGGAATGTCTACCAGAGTGAGGTCCCAAATGTGCAAATTAGGCCTACCCTTCCTGCCCCTAAAATGTCGGCCCCCCCTGTTCTCTTTTCGCCTTACTGTAATATTTCCTGCTAAGGACGGACTGATAGTAGGGGATGGAGACCGATTTGGTTTATGAACAGTTAGAGGTTGAAGTTTAAGGGATTCTCGTTTGAGCAGGAGATCCAGATCACATTCAAAAGAATTTACAGGAGAAGATTCAGGAGAATTTAGGGGAGTGATCAAGATACAAGGAGCTTTGCCTTTTAGGTCTGCAATGGCTTTTGAAGGAATGGAGAGGGTAGAGAGAGGAGGAGGAGATGAGGTCCTGAGAGACGCAGGAAGATGATTTTGTGGAGATTGAGGAGATGAATATATATATGTGATGTGTGAAGCAGAAGGGATATCCCGGGAGGGATGGGGAATAGAGGGAGGAGAAGAAATAGCTTTATCTGGACGTGGTTCAAGGGGCAAAGGGATGACAGAGAAAAGCAACTGCCTTTCAGAAGGGGAAATACAAATCGAATCCGGGGACTTCGACTTGCTTGAATATCTGCGAGAGCAACTGTTCACTTTATGAGGGTTGTGATCATACCGAATGTGCTGAAAAGAATGAGATCTCTTTAGAGATAGACCTGAAGATCGCCCTGGGGAAAAACCTCTTGGTGAAGAGAGACGAGCTTTCCCAAATTCGGAATCATGATTTACACCATGCTCCATATTGCAATTTTGTTCACCTCCAACCATCCCCGAGAGATTGGCAAGAGGATTTTCAAAATGATCCTTCCCCTTATGTCTACCACCAGGACGGCGAGGGCAGTGTAATTTCAGGTGGCTGGTTTTGTGACAAACAGAGCATCTGAATGGAACTCCCCAATAATCCAACCTCTACTGGTTATTAGACTCACCCCATGATAGGTTTATATGCTCAGGGAATCCCCCTCTGTATTCTTTTTCAATAAGAATCCAAGCAACCCTTTTTTCCTTGGCTCCGAGACATTTAGGGTCAACGAAGATAAATCTCCCGATTGCATTTCCAATATCAGCAAGAGTCTCCTTGGTCCATAGTTCAATGGGAAGACCCGGAAGCTTTACCCAGATAAAATTGTTTGATGGGGTGCTATGAAGGGGATTGAAGCCAATGTACCACTTATGCAGAGCGATAAAACTTTTATCATGAACCCAAGGAATAGCAATAATAACATCCAAATCCCTGTCATTTAGAAAGTGGAAACTAAACCAGTTATTCATGAGCCTAACGATAGTCGGAATATACCCCAATAGATAGGTCCATCTAGATCCAATCTATGATCTCATCTGGCCATCCTCCATTGCAGGGAAATGCCAATGACCCACCAGAGCACGCTTTTGAAGGCTAGTAATCCTGTCAAACAGAAAGGAGCTATCCAAATTTATAGCAGCAAGAGGGGGGGAAGACTTCATGGGGCGCTGATTTCTTCGGCGCGGTGGGAGATCAGAGCCGCCACCTTTTTTATCCTGGTCTGAGATCAATGCATGGGGAAATAACTTATTGGCCAGGGAGAATTTCCAATCGGCATTTACTACCGACCTGCCTAAGGTATTCTCCTCTTCCATGGTGGCCCGCACCATGGCTGACGCAACAGACGCGTTAGAAAAGGCTTCCATTTGTTCAATGAAGAATACAATACTAAATGTGGAAAAGACAAGTGAACAAGAAAAGAAAGAAGGAAAGGACAAGAAACCTCTAGGAAATCAATGAAAGGAATAGGTCAGATGTTAGGGATTTAATCAGTCAATACTAAAAAAATGGGCGACAGAGTAGCCGAATGTGTGGGAGATACGGTAGATAAGTCTCTAGGCAATATATGGGAATGACGGCATACGGAAAAATTCAAAAAAGGAGACTGAATCTAGGGATCATCCTAAAGTACCCATCCTAAGAGAGCATAACCTTCTTGGAAGCTCCACAGCTGACAACGAAAAAGAAGGATTGGACCTCGAAGCAGAAGAAAGAATAGGCAAGACTTCAATATCAACGGCTCCCATTAAATGGAAAGTGGAAAAAATCCCGCTCCATCTTACGACATGGAATTCCGGTCGACCTAAAACATAATCAATCGAAAAAACCTGAGAACGGAAAAACCAGAAGAGCCTGAGGGAGGAATAAGGAGCAAATAGGAAGAGTTAAGAATGACTCGGACAAATTATACAACAACAATAGCAATGTTTGCACATACACCACCATGGACCGATTTTTATGCAGAAGTCCAAGCAGGGCTTCGATATAACAACATATTTCTTCAAATTAACTAAAGGATCCCATAGCCAATTAAGGAGAAAAGACCAGACATATGAGCCTGGCAATGGGAAAGACATGCACCGGATATTAACACTGACCAGCTAGAAAGATGATAGAGTCGAACCCTAATGACCTTCCAAACAATCAAAAATTGAATCATATAGCCCTGGATATGAAGTGACTGAGAAAAAAATCTCTGAGATATCCTATTATCAAATCCTTTACTGCTCCTTTAAGAACAAATGGGCAACAATTTTATCCTAAATTCAACTAGAACCAGAGAAAATACAGAATAACCGAAAAAATATGCTTTCTGATGAAAACAGGAAACCAAAAGGTTACTAACCTTATTAACCGAGCATCCTTCGAGAGCAAGAGTGCCATAGAATCCATAGATGCGAACCACCTCCCGGCTACCAGCTCAGAATGATAGGCCAACCCATAAAAAGAGAGAGAACTTTGATGGTTGAAGAGCAGGATAAGAGCTCAGGGAGAAACAACAATTATTCAGTCTGGAAGCTTGAGACCAAGAGTAATCCAGAGACTACCACTAAGAAGAAGATTCCAAGATGAATAACTGAGAACGCAGACGATACATCCCCGCGCAGAGGAGAGAAGGCCAAAACCTCATGCGGTGCAGAGAGAAGCGACTAAATAAGGGATGAATAACCTAAGGTAAACGCACATCGAGAACTAGGAGGTAGCACGACAGATTGCATGCAAGCATGAGCTCCTAACAAAGGACAAGTGGAGAGGCTATAACGTGGCGGAAAGTGCAGCAGCTCGACATGCTATAGAGAGCTACCAAAACATCGAACCGTGATTGGAGTGGGTGAAGGCACGGTCGGAAGCTGAAACGTGGCATATGATGTTGTAGCTCGGCATGCTAAAGAGGGTTACTGAAACGTTGAACAGTGATTGGAGCCGGTGAAGGCGCAGATGGCGGCATTAGATGGACGAAGAGGCGGTGCATTCCACTGGTTGGACACCATCGTGGCGCTCGCGCTCTCTCTCCCCCTACTTGCTCAATGTTTTAGCAGTTCCAGAATCAGAGAAAGTCCCTGGTCTTGAAATTATGGCCCAATCGGTGGTATTCTAGATAGTAAATTACTTATTTCTACTTTTAGTTTTTGGTTTTATAAATAATTTTTTTTGCTTTATAATATAGATAGTTTGTTCCAATTTTTTTGGTATTACAAACAATTTGTTCCAATGTTTTTTGGTATTACAAAGAGTTTGTCTGTTTTTTTCGGTATTATAAACAGAAAATCTCATATTTCTATTTTGAGTTTTTCATTTTTACAGCTATTGGCTTTCGTACTCAAGTTATTTTTCTTTTTAGTTTTTCTTTTTCCTACAACTATTGGTTATGGTTTTTTTGAGTTACTCTTTGTCTTTTAATTAGGGGATAATAGAAGTGTGATTAAATGTTGGAAGGCTAAATGGTTGCAGAAATTAAAATTAAAATTTAGATTTGTCTTTTATTTGCACATTCATGTTATAATGTTTATTTATATCTTTATTTGTTAACTAGACATAGTAAATTAGATTAGGGAGTTTTTGCTTTTAAATTTTGAAGCACACAATCCTAAAAGTAAATATTTGTGTTTTAACAATTTATTCTTATATGGGAAATTAAAACAAAAAATTATCATGATATGTAGCTATGCAAAAGTAAGCAAATAAATATAATAATTTTTATGTTCAATTAATTCATAAAAACCCTTGTTCCAATTTAAATAGATATTGTTGTGTTAAAAATTGGTATATGATTTTTTAGTGTAAAAAATTGGTATATCTTTTATCCTCAAAAAGTCACAGATGGAATTGACAAATATAACACAATCTATTATACTTATGTTGAATCCACCATTCAACTAATAGTGAAGATACACATCTTGCCCACAATTTTATTATTTAAATTAATCTTTAGTTAGTAAAAAAAAAAAACATTATATTATCTTACTTTATGTAATATTACACTTAAATTTTTTTCATAAAACTACTTATTAATGTGCTTAAAACTTAACATTTTTTTATTACTATATTTCAAATCTTCATTAATTATAAAAATCAGAAAATTTTATTATATAATATATTTTTTTAAATTTGTTTTAAAATAATTCTTTTTAAATTTAAATTCGTTTATTACTTCTACATATTTTATATTATTATTTTAATCAAATTCAATAATACAATTTTTTATATTTATTTATTAGTTTTATTTAAAATAAAAATTTATAAAGTAATACAATATATTTTACATTTAATTAAATTTAATTTTTATAATTTAATTGAATTTATTTTTTACTTATATATATACACCATTTTATAAACATATAATTGATAACTAATATGAATCACTATTCACATACTTTTTTACCAACTAAGATACTTATTCAATGAGCATACATTATAACCATCTAGCATGTATGCATTATTTTTAATATGATGCTATGTGGAAAATAATGTATAATAATTTATATGTTTATTTTTAAAAGGATAAAATGTATCTATAGATAGTTATTGTTAGCTACTCGTATGCCACTTAGGAAACTAAACCAATAACATATGTTCAAAATTTTACAATTGTGTATTCTATAGTCTACCAAGTAGTCTCTCAAAATAGAAGACTAGAAAATAAAATAAAACACGAGTTGATAGAGTTAAAAGCACTACATTATGACTGATTTTCTTCTTGAAAGATATGGCTCACTTGATCATCATTCAGTTGGAGAGTCCACCGAAGTCAGTGGCTAGAGCCTACTGTCATTTTTTGAATAGGAAGTAAAAGTTTTCCAATTTCTTGGCTAGAATCGAGACCTTGCTGAGTCTATCTACCTTGTCCATTAATTTTTCCATGTAGATGGTCATTTCTTACTGAGAGTATGTTCTATCAGTAAGAACTTGTTGCAGAAATATGGTGATAGAATTGCAATTGCTCAAAAAATTTAATCTAAATCAAGAGACACAATTCTACACTAATCTGCAGAAACTAATTCACAATTTAGAACAACATTCACAAACATGCATCAATCACATACACAAGTACATAGATGTATCTAAGGGAAACCAACTGGTAAAAACCCCTTAAGCCTACATGAATTATTCAAATGAATAGAGAATCTATTACAATTGCTAGCTCTAACTCTAAGCTCAATCTGCAAAAGAATAATTGTTCTCTTTACTCAATGAGAAGCTCTGACCCATACTTAATCAATTTATGTCCCCACCCGAGCTCTTATTTCCTTGCGCAAATCCTGAGGAAATTGACCCCTATTCTTTAGAAATTTCCTCTAAATTGATTGTGCAGTTCCCAATGATTGATCATTGATTGTATGCAACACTTGTACACTGCATACTAGTCTATAATTGATGTTACACTGCCTTGGAATCTCCACCACAGCTAAGTTATTCAAATTCCTTGTATGCATGACTATTTTTGGTTGACTGATCAGTTAATTGGATGATCTCTGAGTTAGACTAATGCCCCACTGCACAACTAACCTCCAACTAGTTCTATCAAATGTTAGAACTAGTTTTACTTAGTACAACTGGAAATAACTGAACTAGATTGCTATAAATTAGTAACCAACACATGCAAACTAAAGTCCAAGCCCACTAACACAAATTTATTGAGCTAACTAATTGACATGATCCATGACACACTAGTTAACTGCTTCCAAGTTGTCCGTTGATGTGAAAAATTTTAATGTTCTCATTCTGACCAAGGCCAAGTCAAATTAAGCCTTTCTTGCTACACTTCTCAACACTCTTCCCATGAGTGTTTTAGTATGCTAATAAATATTAATGGTTTGCATGTAAGAGGAGTTGCATGCTCTAGTAGAGTTACCCATGCCAAGTATCCATTCACTAGTTTCACGATCCAATTTCCTATCTGGAATTAAACTTCTGGCTTCTTAGACTTGTTCTTTGACATCAAACATTACTCTTTGGACTATTTCAAGGATAATTTCTCTATATTGGGTCATAACCACTTGAGCTATTGATTGAGCATGGGTTTGGCTAAGAGGGGGAAGCAAGATTAGGGGCAAGGGAGGGGTCGGGTTGTTCTCTTCTGCCTCCATGGTGAGCAGAGGAGAGACCACCTCTTTCCATGACCCGGGGGCACCAGGGAGGGGTTGAATGAAGTTTACGGTCCTAGGGAGGGAAGGGGAAATCAAATAGAAAGTTTAGATGGGGAGGAGAGGCAAAATAGAAATTGTAGGAACTCTAAGAAGGGGCACAAGGAAGGTGACTAGGATGCCAGAGAAGGATAACCTAGCTTAACAATGAGTAGGGCACTCCCAACAAAGAGAAACATTATAGGTAGGGGGTGAAATGGAGGCTGAAAAAGCTCAAATTAAGTCATAAAAAACACACCTCCTCGAATTAGAAGTTCCTAAGAGGGGATAAATATCCAAAAGATGATTAATCCATAATTCCTGTAAAACTTTGATAGAAAAATGTCTACAACTAAATGGTTGTGTGTAACAGAAATTACAATTACAACAAACCTAAGAATCCTTATCTAATTTTGCAATGAACTAGAGGTATTGCACTCTAGACTGAGTATTTTCCAATTGCAAACTATCATCAATCTTGCATGTAATGACAATTCTATTATAGGATTGACTTTTAATTTCCTCTTTTCCAAACCTATAATCTTTGATAGTAGTAGGACTATAAAATACTAGGAGTGCCCATGAGAAATAGTGGCATGGAACTTAATAAACTATACCGAGAGCTTCAACCCTCCCTCCTCAATTTCTATTACTCCATCCCGTGTTATGATATGTTATTTCCTTCTTGTTAATCACCATAATTAATACTCGAGTTCTCTTGCATTTAGAATTCAAAAAAAATCCCTTCACTAGACTCCCACACAATGAAGGCTATCATCACAATGCCCTCCCACGAACTAAACAAAATACCAAATAAGCATATTTTTATGCTAAGCCATCCATATCACATTTGATGGGAAGCCTATTGCCCATATTAAATAGATGGTTTTCATCTCAATGCAAGGAGGTCGCCTCACCAGATGTGCACCCACCCTAGGGAGTTCCTAAGAGGGGATAAATATCCAAAAGATGATTAATCCATAATTCCTGTAAAACTTTGATAGAAAAATGTCTACAACTAAATGGTTGTGTGTAACAGAAATTATAATTACAGCAAACCTGAGAATCCTTATCTAATTTTGCAACGAACTAGAGGTATTGCACTCTAGACTGAGTATTTTCCAATTGCAAACTATCATCAATCTTGCATGCAACGACAATTCTATTATAGGATTGACTTTTAATTTCCTCTTTTCCAAACCTATAATCTTTGACAGTAGTAGGACTATAAAAGACTAGGAGTGCCCATGAGAAATAGTGGCATGGAACTTAATAAACTATACCGAGAGCTTCAACCCTCCCTCCTCAATTTCTATTACTCCATCCCGTGTTATGATATGTTATTTCCTTCTTGTTAATCACCATAATTAATACTCGAGTTCTCTTGCATTTAGAATTCAAAAAAAATTCCCTTCACTAGACTCCCATGCAATGAAGGCTATCATCACAACACCCTCCCACGAACTAAACAAAATACCAAATAAGCATATTTTTATGCTAAGCCATCCATATCACATTTGATGGGAAGCCTACTGCCCATATTAAATAGATGGTTTTCATCTCAATGCAAGGAGGTCGCCTCACCAGATGTGCACCCACCCTAGGGAGCTTTTTCCATTTCTACAATTTCTTTGCACATGGTTCTTAGCACATCAAGAAGAGGATGGAGATTTTTTTTCCAACATATCTACTTGTATTGTTGACCTTTGTTAGCTAGTTTATTTGCCAACTTATTTCCTATTCTTCGTATATGTGATAGTACAAGGGATACTATTACCTTTAAGACTTTGATTCTTGTTAAGCCTACCATTAGTCTCCATCTATTAGAGAACTTGGGGGGCTAGATCCATTTTGTAGTTTATTTATCATTAGGACAATAGTTTTATAATCCCCTTATGTTATCAATTTTTGATAATTAAGATGCTTGGATATTATTAGGACTTGCTCCAAGGATGAAAGTTTAGCCACATTATTAGTTTCATTCCTAGAATTCCCATATAAATGTGAGTAATTTACCCATGATAATTTCTAAATACCCCTCTGAAACTAGCAAGGTCGGGATTACCCCTAGAGGCTCTATCAAATTTTAACTTTAAGAAACTAGGAGAAGGTGGTAGCTATTTGTTAGGATTTCAGGGAATGGGCTAGGGTTGTGTTGCTTGAAAATTTGTAAAATATTGGTTGAGCCCCAAAAGTTTGAGAATGCGTGATTCCTTGGAATTACATTCCCAATCTTGTGTAGACCACTTGAGATTATGAGGATTGTTTCGCTTACCTTCCCATTATGGAGCTCTAATAGTGTCCACATTTAATGACTAATATTTGAAGATTCTTCTATTCCTTTCCTTACATAATTCCCATGTTATAAATCTCAGGAAAATTTCCATGTTCAGTTCACTATAATACTTTTAAAAGGTCCAAAATTCCATTCATTAAGTGTTGAATGAATATTGGTTCCGTTCCAATTTTGATTGTCTAAAAATTATGGCCAAGTGATCCCATATTTCTAATGCAAATCTATAATTTTTAAGCAGATGCTCAGTTGTTTCTATGTTTTCCCATCAGAGGCTACATCTAGATAGACTTTGAAAACCCATTTTTGGAGATTTTCCCAAGTTAAGATTTTGTTTTGCATGAAAGTTAGAGGAAGAGGGTCACCTTTGGCTAGAATTTGGAGTCCCATAACCTTTTCCATTTAGTTTTACTAGGGTGTCCTTCTATGCTAACTATTAATCTACAAGGCTCCTTTAAGCTAAAATATCCTTTAGGACATTTCCCCTATCGAAGGATATCTTTCCTATATTGGATTTTAATTCTTCTACTTTATGTTTCATTTGTGATGGCTACTTGTGTTTCTGAGCTTATGTGCACTCGTCAATGCGTGCACTTCTGCCACTACCTCCATTGTTGTTGAGATTGAGGTTGCGCCCAATACTAGTAGACTAGTACTATACCTTACAATATCAAACAAGTTTTTAACTAATTTACCTCTCCTTTTTCCAATTTGGGCCCATTGCTACTAAGAATCCTCCCAAAAGAGGAATAAGTTTATGTTTTGATTTCCATGATGAATTCTAGAGATGAAATCCCTTAATTCCACCCCCTATCCAAATTATCAAACTATCATTTGTTCTTTCCATGTATTTTTGCTTCCATACATTACTCCATAAAGCTGATGGGTTTTTAAACCACCACCACCAAGTTTGGGCTCCTAGTGTTTAATTGAGGATTTTAGGGTCTCTCACTCCCAAACCATCGAGGTGGTTAGGATAGCATAATTTTTCTGAAGTGACAAGGACACATTTTTATTGTTATTTAGCTCCCCTAAAATAAGCATATTTGTATGTTTCTTATTTTTCCCATAATGGCTTTAGGGGTTGCCGAGGATGAGAATATATACATAGAGATGACTTGTCGAACTAATTTGCATATTTTTTAATACACATCATTAATCATATCTTTTTGAATACACATCATTAATCATATCAATATTATTTCAAATAGTTAAATTATACAAAATTTTAAATAAAAATTATATAAAAATATATGAAAATAACAAAAAAAACGGTCCACCATTATATCTTTTTATTTTTTAATTAAAACTTAGTAATGAATTGTTTTTCAAAATAATTAGTTTTCACCTTTTAAAAGGTATAAATAAATTATCTCCCTCCAAAATCCCTAAAAGATTAAAAGATTAAGATTATGCAAGTTACAAAACTCACAATTACTATTGTAAAAAATCTCACCAGATTTTAAAATAAAATTGAAGAAACACTCCAAAACGGACGGTCTCAAGGTCTTTTGGGTATCCGGGGGCGTGGTTAGGTAGAGTTCAAAATTCAAAATTTAAATTTCACATTGCCGGGCGCGCGGGACTGGGTCTTAAAAAGAAAATTCTTTTGCATATTTTTGAATATGTATCATTAATCATATCAATATTATTTCAAATAGTTAAATTATACAAAATTTTAAATAAAATTTATATAAAAATATATGAAAATAACAAAAAAAACCATTCACCATTATATCTTTTTATTTTTTAATTAAAACTTAGTAATGAATTGTTTTTCAAAATAATTAGTTTTCACCCTTTAAAATGTATTTTAAAACATATAAATAAATTATATCCCTTAAAAGATTAAGATTATGCAAGTTACAAAACTCACAATTACCATTGTAAAAAATCTCACCAGATTTTAAAATAAAATTGAAGAAACACTCCAAAACGGGTGGTCTCAAGGTCTTTTGGGTATTCGCGGTTTTAAATAAATTATATCCCTCCAAAATCCCTAAAAGATTAAAAGATTAAGATTATGCAAGTTACAAAACTCACAATTACCATTGTAAAAAATCTCACCAGATTTTAAAATAAAATTGAAGAAACACTCCAAAACGGACGGTCTCAAGGTCTTTTGGGTATTCGCGGGCGTGGCTAGGTAGAGTTCAAAATTCAAAATTTAAATTTCACATTGCCGGGCGCGCCGGACTGAGTCTTAAAAAGAAAATTCATGACGAATGGTCCATGGATGACCATGTGATGGTCATCGTCAGATGCTTTAAAAATATTTATGTTAATGGTCATCAGAAAACTGGGGCGGTTGTATGCTCCATGTATGCATCATCCGGTTCGCATAGTTTTTTTTAATAATTAATGCATATCTCCGTCAATGTTCGTTAAGCAAACGGAAATGGAGAGTTGGGCCAGAACAACCATGTAAGCAGGTTCTGATAACCTGCAATCGGGACAAGGGTTGCCCAGATACAAGCCCAACAACTCAACTACACCGGTCCACTAAGGCAGTTAGAGGAAAAGAGATGTGGGATAGAGATCATTGTCCTTGCCACCGATTGTGAGGAGTGGATGGCGGTTTTGTGCCGATGTGGCGAAAAGAGCAGTAGGGTTGGCCAGTTTCATTCAGCCTGGCCCGACAAGATCATCGTGGTAGCTAATAGAATCAGTTATAGAATCAGTGTGTTGTAAGCAGTCTGTTAATGTAAAGCGTATGGCGGGTACGGGGAGTGAAGGCGTGATGGTAGTTGGTCGCTTATTAGTTTTCGCCAATATTGGATGAAACACCACACAGGTCTAGTTAAATTGATATCAGTTTTGACCTATTCATCCCACAGTGTTGTTATCCAAAATCTCAATGAGGTCGTCAATTGGGAGGTTGTGCTCTGTTGTTAGAGGAGTGGGTCTGGATCGAACCCGCGCCCGCCGACGTCAGGAGAGCGGAGGCCGAAGTCACGAAAGCAGACTGAGTTTTTGTAACAGCTCTACGAACAGATGTTTAATAGAACGGGATGGTTCAGTGCATAGATGTTGGTCGTGGGTTATTCTGGTTTCAACGTTTTATTCTTGCTATTTTACTCCCTTGCAATTCGGTTTTTTCCGCGGCCTGCCCAAGCATCTGTCGGAGCTGGACATATTGGCACAAACAACTTTCTGGATAGACATCCCTTTTCAGTGCTTTCTTTCCTACAGAGATTCAGATACTTACAAGATGGTGTATGATTGCCGGAAAATTATTGTTCGTTATGTAAAAACAAGTTTAGTTCCGGATGTTCTTTGTTGCTTGCCATGGGATATTATTTACAAAAAATTAGGCAGAAAAGAAGAGGTGAGGTATCTGTTGTGGATCCAGTTGTATCGAGCACAGAAATTGATGGAATTTTTCAAGAAAATAGAAAAAAATATCCGTATAAACTATCTGTTCACAAGGATTTTGAAACTTATCTCTGTGCAGCTGTATTGCACACATATCGCTGCTTGCATCTTTTATTATCTGGCCACAACTATTCCAGAGGAAAATGAAGGGTCTACATGGGTTGGAAGTTTAAGTTTGGGAGATTACCATTATACTCATTTTAGGGAGATAAGCCTGTCAAAATTATATATAACCTCTCTGTATTTTACAATAACTACCATGTCCACCGTAGGATATGGAGATGTGCATGCAGTGAATCACAGGGAAATGATATTTGTAATGATATATATCTCTTTTAGTATGATTGTCGGGGCCTATGTGATCGGTAACTTGACTACGCACATCGTTAAGGGATCCAGGAGAGAAAGATTTAGTGATAAAATGACTAATCTGATTAAATATATGAAAAGACATAAAGTGGCGAAGCATATAAAGGCTGAAATCAAAGGTCTTGTTAGGTTCGGCTACGAGAGTAGCTATTATGAACCCAAAGTGTTAGATGATATTCCCGTTTTTATCAGGGCTAAAATTGCAGAGTCTTTACGTACTTCAGAAATTGCAAACGTTACTCTCTTCAATAATTGCAGCCAAGAATTTTTAAGCGGGATTGCGACGAGAATGAAAGAAGAGTTCTTTTTTGCTGGGGAGGTGGTAATTGAACGAGGAAGTGTAGTAGATCAGCTCTACATTGTTTCTCGTGGGTCTGTGGAAACCGTAATTGTTGGAGAGGATGGGTATGAGGAGACAACTGCACAAATTGAGCCCTATAGTATATTAGGTGAGATGGTTGTGTTGGGTAACATAGTTGAGAAATATAATGTTCGTGTCCGTCATCACTGCAAACTGCTTACACTAGATAAACAGACTTTTGTAAACATCACACAAATTTATTTCAAGGATGGAATGCAGATCCTCACTAATCTGCTTGAGGGAAAGGATACCGATTTGAGAAGTAAACTGCTAGAATCCGAGTTCGGTCTCCTTTTTGGAAAAGAAGAAGCTGAATTAGCCTTGAGAGTTAACAATCAAGAAAATGGCTCTTCTTTTAAAGATTCAGGAAGAGAGATATATGAGCCCAAAATATGCAGAGTGTTTCCTTTTCACCCATGGACTCCCATAGAGAGTAGAAGAGATGGCCTTGTCATGTGGGTTCCTCAGACAATTGAAGGCTTGCTTCGAAAAACAGCAAAGCACTTTGGTTCTGTTGGTACCACTGTTTTAACGGAAGATGAGGAACAAATTTTGCATGTAGACTTAATTCAGAACAATCAAAATCTTTATATTTTTCATGTTGGCGAGAGTAGCAACCAAGTACAGATAGAGATACACAGACAGATGTAATTTCACCGAGCTTATAAAGTACAAAAAATTCATCAAGATTGAAATGTATTGTCTACTTGATTGTATTTGGATAAAATGTTTATTCAGAACAAAAATATAGAAAGGTACCCAGAACTTTGCATATAATATTTTCCTTATTTTTGTTTATATGTGGTCTCTTTGTTTTTCTTTTTATGTGGTTTCTTGATTTTCTTTTGGATTGGAACCAGGCTACTCATTAATCAAATTGCAACTCAATACACGTTTGCAACTTCACCTTCATAGTTTAAGTGCACTGTATGGTTTGAATGAATAAAATGTTTACTACAGTGTGTTGGATTCAATGAAGTCCTCAATTGGGAGCCTGTCAATTGGGAACCTGTGCTTATTCGTTAAAGGAGTGCGTCTGGGTTGAACCCGCGGCCGCCGAAGTCGTCAATTGGGAAGCCTTATTTGTTTATTTAAACTTTCAATTCCAGGAAGAATTAATTCTTAATTTTGACACAGTTTATAGTATAACCTGTTTTTTATTTTCTTCATTTGATTTGTGGATTATAAGGCTATTTACAATGACAACTGATTTCTAGATGAAACCCTAACTTCCTGTGAAATATTGGTGAATTTACACGTGGGTTATTTGTAATATCCCATTAAAGGAGTGCGTCTGGATCGAACCCGCAGCCGCCGAAGTCGTAAATATGCTTTACTAATATTAATTAATAACTAACTAAAAATTGATGTAATAAATTTGCAATATTAATAACTAAATAAAAATTAATGTAATAAATTTGCAATCCACATATAAACAGTTATGATTTTTTTAGTTTTTTTTTCAAATATTTCAATGTCACATTTAAAAAGTGTTGATATTATTTATTCATTTAATTTATGAGGGTTAGGAGTTCAAACATTATAGATACATTGTTGCATTCATTAACGCCCTTGAAAAATTTCCAGTAAGGAAACAATGCTACATAAAATCAAATTACTATTTATTGGGTTTTAATTACTCTCAATCCAAGCTTAAAAATACAAATATTCTTTAATTATTGGAATTAAAATCTATTGGGTTTTAATAACTCTCAACCCAAGCTTAAAAATACAAATATTCTTTAATTATTCTAATTTAGATTGGAGTTAAATTTTCATCAACTTTTAATCCAAAATTTAAAATTAAAATCAAAATTATTTAGATGATTTTATTATTGGATTTTAAATTGGGAATTAATACAAATTAGGAAGTGGTAATAAACCCATTTATTCTGCAATGTTGTTTTACCTGCAAGCAACTTGACTAAGTCCCAAGTCTGGTTATGCATCAAGGAGTCCATCTCTTCTTCCATGGATTTCTCCGACTTCTTTTTGGTTTCTACCTACAATTCTTCTTCATATCTTTCCAGTTCACCAGTATCAGTCAACAATACACAATATAATGAAGGAGAGTATCATTCAGGGGGTATATTTATCCTGGGATATCTTCTAACACCACTTTTAGGTGTTTGAGGTGCATGTTGCTATTGTGATTGTTCTTGTTGTTGTGGTTGCTGATCATTATTATTTTCAGGCACCTTTACTTTTTCTGTGATCTCAACAAGCATTGTGTATTCTTTGTTTTATTTTTCCTAATTCTTTCCTTGCATTTGATCCTTATACGAGACCTTTTCATTGAATATGACATCTCTACTCCTAATGATTTTGTGATTTTCATAATCATATAAGCGATAACCAAAATCATTTACACCATATCTAATAAAGGTACATTTCTTTGATTTTGCCTCAAGCTTTTTTTCTATTTTCTTTATTGATGTGGACAAAGGCTTCACAACCGAAAGTCTTTAAAAATGAGTAGTTTACATTTTTACTTGTCCATGCCTCCTCTAGAATACCACCATCCAAGGAACTTGAAGGACCTCTGTTTATTAGATAAACAATCATATTTACAACACCTTCCCAAAATTATAAGGGAAATCCTGCATGAAATATCATGCACCTTGCACACTCCATGATTGTCTTCTTCATACTTTGTTGAATTAAGGCTTCTATGATCCATATCAAGTTTTTTGAGAAGATTTTTCGGTGTAAATCACATTAGAATACATTTGTCGACGTGTTTAGAACCAACAAATGTGGTTCATTGTTCATCCTTTCTGACACCATTTTTTGTGGTGTTCTCGAAACTATCTTCTCTCTGTGAATTCCATGCCCTGGACAATAGTTATCAAACTCTTTGTTATAGTATTCACCTCCATTGTCTAATCTACGACACTTCAACTTCTTTCCAGTCTCGTTCTCAGAAAAAGCTTTCCATTTTTTGAAAGTATCAAATACATCAGATTTATTTTGAATATAATAAATCCAGGTTTTCCTAGTTACATCATCAATAAAAGTAACATAATAGCGAGAGCCACTGAGAGATGATACCTAAGCAGGTCCCCCCCATACATCTGTATGAACAAGCTCTTCTTTTCCTTCCGAACTCTGATAAATCTAACTCTCTTTTGTTTTCGATAAACACAATTTTCACAAAAGTCCAAATCAACATGCTTCAAACCTCACAACAAATTTCTTGACTAAAGAATTTACATCCCCTTCTCACTCATGTGCCCAAGCTTATGATACTGGAGTGTCGTATCTGCTCCTATGGCAATTAAAGTATTAACAGAATTAGAAATACTATTGCATAAATACAATGTAACAACATTTTCTCCTTTTTCTATTACTAGGGCTCCTTTAGTGACGTTCCATATTTTGTTTGTAAAAGTACTTACACAACCTTCACCTTCCAACTGCCTTGTTGAAATTAGATTTTTTTTAAGATCTAGAACATGCCTTACCTCCTTCAATATCCATTGGTTTCCATTTTGTTTCTTTATAAAAAACTTACACATTCCAATGATTTTATAGGGTTTATCATCACCCAGATGAAACTACCCAAAACCTCCTTGAACATAGTCATGAAAATGTTTCCTATCAGGTGTGGCATGGGATGAGGCCCTTGAATCTACTACCCATGCATCAATGATATTCTCTAATGAAATAATCAAAGCATCTTGCAACACATCTCCTCTCACATTCGCTTCATGATTGTTCTCTTGTTGTCCATCTCCTTCTTTTCCCTTCCGAGATTTACAGTCTTTCTTCAGGTGTCCTTTCTTCCCACATTTCCAGCACACTATCCCTAATCTAGATTTTGGTCTATCTTTTCTTGGCTTACTGTGATTTCCTGGGCTCCTTCCTCTTTCCATTTTTCTTCCCCTAGTCTCTACAGTCAAAGCATTACCTGATGTCTCACAGGAGCTTTTCCATCGCATTTCCTCGCTAAGGATAGTGCCAACAACGTCATCAAACTTTAAAGTACTAGATCCAGAGACAGAGTTACTAATAGACATAACCAAGCCATTCCAAATTTCTGGCAATGAGCACAGAAATAACAGAGCCCTAATGTCATCATCAAAATTTACCCCTACAGAACTTAACTGACTAGAAACCATGTTAAATTCATTTAAATGATCAACAACAAATCCACCTTCTAATATCTTCATATTAAATAGACACTTCATAAGAAATACCTTATTTGAGGCTGAGGGTTTTTCATATAGTTTGGCCAATGCCATCATTAAACCTTTTGTGGTCATTTCCTTTGAAATGTTGAATGCCACCGACGTTGCCAGACACAGTGATATTGTTCCTAGTGCCTTTCTGTCAAGAATCTCCCATTCTACATTTGTCATACTCATCGACTTCTTTGATTTTTCCGCTAAATAGTAGGTACATATATTTATGATATAGATAATCTTCCATTTGCATCTTCCACAATTGGTAGTTTTGGCTGTTAAATTTCTCAACCCTAAACCTACCATCTTCCGCCATTGCTCCCACTCAAACCAGGAACCCTTCTCTCCTGCGAGTTTATCAGCCTTCAGCTCTGATACCAGTTGTTAGAAATTAATTAACGGAGTAATGAAATGCACAAAATATTGTGGAAACACAAAAACAAAAATTCATAAAACAATAGAGACACGGATATACGTGGTTCGCCCAATTTTTTCTACGTCCATGGAGAAACAGCCAGTCCTTCTTTTTATATTATCCAGCAAAATGAAGAGATACAACCTACAACAAATCTGTTGTAATTTCCTCTTCCCTCTCACATAGTCTCCTATGTCTTTCTCACTCAGAATAATATTACACAACCATAATAAAATTCCCTCATATAAACTGAGGGTTTCCTTCCAGCGCAAAAAAAAACCCTAAATTAACATAACTTCTATCGTCAGATCATCCGCCTAATGAATGACCCAGATTGACTATGAAATTACAATATTTTACAAGGAAAATTTTCATCTATTTTTAGCTTTAGGGGTGCTTCCCCTGGACCCCCGTTAGGGGGGGCCTCATAAAAGGCGTCATCGCCCCCCCATTGGATGATGATTAAATGGGTTGTGTTGCTACCCCATTAGGAACAGGGATCCAATGCGGTTGAAACAAAAAACCTATGAACAATCAGGAAGATAATCAGGCTCCACACCCAAGTGGGAAGAGGGAGCACATGCAGCTATACCTACAGGAGTGTGGTGGAGCGATGTAGATCTTTAGTCCAAGAGTTGCAGAAATTTAAAAAAGGTCCATTGAGGCATTTACCGCATGGATCATTACCTTGCTATGGGAGCCCACAATATTCAATAGAAGGAGGATCAATGTTAGTCATATATTGAGGAGTGCAGAGGAGTGTTGAAATCAAAGCAAGATGCTCAGTAGCAGAGTCAAAAACAACACATTTTTCCTAGTAGAAAGTTGTAGACATAGTTGATTCAATTTGTTTTTTTTTATGCTTCTTAGTTGCACATGTTGTAGTAGCAGCAACAACAGTGAGAGGTGTTGCATGCAGTACATTACACAGTTGCAGGATAGGGATGGTTGATAATCCATTTCTTGCTGAGAGGGAGTGTTGAAAATGCAGCAATAAATTCTAAATTTTGATTTTGACTTAATCAAATTGAGGAAATTCGAAATTCCACATTAGCAGACAACTTGGAGGAGTTAATTGAGGTGACATGGCTCTTGTCACTCAGTTAAGAAAACTCAATTCGAGTTAATGAGTTGAAGTTCAATTTTGGTATGTTGATTCCAAAAAAATAGGAGTATAGCTCAGTTAATTCGAGTTAAGGGCATGAAGTTCAGTTCTATGTAGTGATTCGTAAATTTTAGGAGTCGTGGTTGAGTTAATTTCAGTTGTAATCAGTTAAACTAGTTCTAACTGTTAATAGAACTAGTTGGTGGTCATTTAGGTAGTGGGACATCAGTATAACTCAAAGATCATCTAGTTAACTGATCAATTAGCTAATAGTTATCTCATCCATGCAAATAATACGAGTTTCCCAATTGTGTTGGATTTTCCAAGACATTTAACTAGTAGTTGTAAACTAGTTGAGTGCACAGGTGTTGCATGAGGTCAGGTGTTCAATCCTGAGGAATTGCACAAGCATTTTGGAGGAAATTCCTAATTAATAGGGGCGTATTTATTCAAGAATTTTGCAAGCAAATAGGGGCTCAAGCAGAGGCATAAATTTGATAATTCTGGGTCAGAGGCCTTCAATGAGAAGAGAGATGGGTTATGCACTTACAAGGTGTGCACATTTGAGAAAAGAAATTGTAATACATATCTATTCATTAGATCAATGCAAGTAGGCATTGGTTTTTTAGCAGTTTCATTTCCCTGAGAAAAATACTATTTTCAAATGTGTGATTTCTTATTGCATTTCTAATATTTTTGTTCTAGATTGTGAATTAATGTCCGCAAAGCAGTAGAGTAGGTTTATGTCTTGTGATTTTGATTAAAATTTCATGAGTAGTTGAAAATCTAAAAATTAATTTCTAAATGCATCTTACCACCCTCAAGCCATATTTAGAGTCTAAGGAGTTAAGTGCTCAAGGGAATCCACACCAATACAAGTCAACTAGATCACATAGAAATCCAAAGTCCACAGTGTCTCCACCTGCTCAATTCTATAGGAATTTAGAGCTCAGAGTACCTCTATTTGCTAAATATGAATCCAAAACACATATTGTCTCCACTTGTTAAACATTATAGGAATCTGGAGCCCATAGTGTCTCCACTTTCTAAACAGAAATCGAGAGTCCAAAGTGTCTCCACTTGCTAAATATTAGAGGAATCTAGAGTCCACAATGTCTCCACCTACTAAATAATATAGGAATCCAAAGTCCACAGGGTCTCCACCTTCTCTTCTCATATCTTCACTTCATGCTCCTCTGTGTGCTCCCATTCACTAATCTTCACGCCAACTTTTTTTGCGAATTGTCTCACATTTTCTATTTGCGCATGCCTTTGCTTGTCCCCCCTGTGCATAATTCTCTCTTGTTTTTCTTCTCATCAGTACTTTTATCTTACATGTTGACTCTCCCAACACATCTTGTGAAAAAGGGAGCTCTCAAGGGCCTTCTCCTTTACTGCATGCTTCCCATACACAACTTCAATGTTTGCACCAACAAACCATTTAATCCATTAGGGAGATAGGTGGAAAATAAATGAAGTGGCTTGGGTTTAATCACTTCCCAAGCAACCCCTCCTCCACAAAACTCTGAATCCATATCCACTCCTCCAATGTAGCCATTATTCACATTTCCACATTATTTTCTTGAATTACAATTCATAGTGACATTTACAACAGGGGTAGCAAAAAGGGATGTTACAATTGGGGCCGATGGTTGGAACCCCAAGCACACCTAAAAATGACTATGACTAATAGAGCTATGGAGGGATTTTTTATATCTATGTTGAACATATCGAAGGATTTCATTCCATCTACATGAATGCTTGGATTTTTACATGCATAAGATATGCATAATCGCCCTATTGGATAATTTTGTTCGTCCACCTATTTGGGGATGAAAGGTGATCGATTATGTCAACCTGGTATTCATCAAAGACCATAGGCTAGACCAAAAAGTACTGAGTAACCCATTGTCCCAATATGAAATCATGCTAACCCAAAATGAACCCAAACATGCTTAATGAAGAGTTTAGAAATGGATTTAGCTATGATACTCTTCTTGCATGGAGACAAAAATGCCATCTCAGTGAATCAATCAACAACCACAAACACATAATTGTACCATGCTTGGTGGATGGAAAACTTGAATATAATCCATGGATATCGACTCCCAAGACTTGTTTGGGCTAACTTGAGTGTACAAATTGTACTTCTCGATGGATGGTTTAGTAATAGCACAAGCGATATATAATCTAATATACCAGTGAACATCCTATGAATCTTTGGATAATAGAAATACTTTTGAAGTGTTGATGTTGTATTCTCCACACCAAAGTGCCATGTCACTTGAGTGTAATGTTTCTACCAAATCATCTTGGCACCCTCTCTTGAAAGAACACAAAGGTTGCCCTAGTAGCATAAGAGTGTGATCTAGCAGTATCCATCGATCCAATTGTACAGATGTTCAAAGTGTCGTCATCAGCGTTCATGGGTGTCTTTAGTGTCATCGTCACTTCAGTTCAGCTTCGACAGATCGACAGTATTGGTTATGATTAGGTTGTTTAGGTAATGTTTATAGTTTTTCATGGCATTCAGTTGATTTGGTGTTGTACCTAGCTGTCAACTTATGTTCATCGACAGTTCCGCCAGGATTGGTCGACGACAAGTGTTTTGTCGTTCGACTTTGTAGGATTGGTGTCGACAAGGGTTGTGTCATCCATCACAGAGGTTTGATGTGTCAACATGGTTGTCATCGTGGCAGAGGTTCATCTTCCAGGTTGTCGTTGCAAAGATAGCCGGAGTCGACGATGTGTGTGGGTTTATCATCGCATATGGGTTTATGTGACATTGTGACGAAAGATGTAAAAAGGGTTTTTTAGTTCTAGACTGAAAACCCTAAATTCAACATCTAAGTCCTAATGACTAAACCTAAGACCTAAAACTCTAATTCATTATGCCTAAATCCTAACCAAAGCTATGTGCTAAACCCCAAACCCTAAACCATACATTCATGTATTAAAACTATGCTAAGACCCTTACCCTAATACATTAACCTATGTATTAAAAAAAAATACATTACAAACCTAAAACATAACCCTCGGCCTAATCCCTATGTTAAACACATTACAAAACATTACAAATACAATATAACATTCCCTAACCGTGGAGGAAACTGCAGCGGGACCACATCACATGTGAACGGCCAAGGGAACCGCCAGGGGTTAGCAGCAGAGGTTAACCAAAGACCATGAGCAAAAACCATAACCTGTCATGAGAGCACGTTATGTCACGGTGTGTTAGAGGTTAGCAAAGCTGTCGGCCTTGACCATGAGGAAAAAACCGTTTGCATATGACACATCTCCACCGACTGGAACCACCGGAGAACAAGCTGCCGAGGCAACCGCTCTCCAAACAGGTTTTCACATGCGCTGTTAGTGCCCTCAGCCCGGTTAGCTAGCTGCTAATAGTTTCGGGCTAACCTATAGTCCAAAAGTGGGTTTTTGTAACGATTTTGGTATTAAATTAATTTGAGGACCAACCAACTTACCTTAGGTGGCAAAAAACCATAAGACCGAGTTCCCAAACTCATCATGAAGAAACAAATTCATCTTGTAATCAGCCCATGGAGGTTATCATGTACCTGCAGGCCTTTTTAAGGCAGATTTGTCCTTTGAAAAATTTAGAGTGGTTTTCAGATTTTGTATGCAGGTTTTGGAGGGATAGAAGGCGATTTTGTTTTTAGTGTTTTCGGAGCATCCGGAGTCGGATTTGGAAACCGTAAGCGTCATTGGAAAGCTAGTTCAAAGAGCTATCTGATGACAGATGTCAGAATTTCCTGTGTGTAGGTTTAGTCTATCCAAATCACTATTTAATCGAATTCTTCTTCTCATTCCTAATAAAAACGGTCTCCCATCTTGAAAGCGGACCCGGAGATGTAGTCCATCAAGGACGAACTTCGTAATCAATCTTGTTGTCTGGTATATCTGTGTGTTCACTGCTTTCACTTCTATTTTGCATCTTACTTATGGTTTATTAGCTGTCGTAAAGTGATCAATTCAAGCAGTTTTCCTCGATTTCCGTGCTTTCAGTTAACATTCAAACTCATTAATGGATAATCAATTCTACATCAGTTTTTAGTATATGGTCATATCAGATCAGAGCGCTACCTAGAAGTGGAAGTTTGGAACTTGTTTTCCTCTAATCAACATCTAGTATGTGCCAGTGAATTTATAGTCATTGTTATATAATTATGGCTACCCAAAGGTCTCATGCCCATAAGATTTAAGATTTGTGGTTAGCACCACAACCATGGTTCGACTGAGGTACTTTTCATCATGATTGGTGCTACCCTTGTTGTATTTACTGTAGGTATGTGGTCCATTTTTTATGAAAATAATTTTATAACTTTCCTCATGTTTGCATGAAATACATAGGATTGTAATCAGTGGGGATGATTATCTCCTTCCTTAGAATATAATATTTCCATTTTCGGCATGCTTGCATGATGGAGTACATATCCTTTTCGTAGGTGGGGTAACTATGGAAAATGCTAGAGAATGTTTCACTATTATTGGCCACTAGATTTCCTTGGTGAGTGACCATTGCACCAATAACACAGTCAGAGGAATATGTCTCAATATCAAATTGATGTTGTAGGTCTAGTAGGGTAATTATTGGTGCAGAGCAAAGGCAATGTTCCAGATCCTCAAATTATTTTTGTTGTGACTCATATTAGGAAAAATCTGCTTTTTATCCACCCGTGGTTACTCGAATTAAGTGCCAAGCGATATGAGAAAACCCCAACATGTACCTTGAGTATAAGTTAGCAAGGCCCAAGAAGCTACAGAGCTCTGTTAGAGTTGTCGGGGTTGGCTAATCCCCATGATTGGGATATTGGATGGGTCCACATGAAGCCCATGTTCATCCATAATGTGTCCCAAATATTCAATTCTCTACATGCTAAATGAACATTTCTTCATGTTGGCATACAACTTTTGTTACTTCAAGGTGTTGAGGACCAACTGAATTTGATGCAAGTATTTTTCTTAGGTTTTACTAAAGATGAGGATGTCACTTGAGTGATTCCTCAAGAATAAATTGATAGGATATTATACTTTTTCATCTCTCTTTTCTTCCTCCATGGGAGACCACCTAGGTTGGAAAGAGTGATTGTTCCCAAGTGAAACTAGCTTGAGAGAAAACTCTCGATGCCTTGACCTCGTCAAGGACATGCACTAAGAAACAACAAGGAGGAGATTTCTATGGAACCACTAATATTGGTTGTATGAATAATTAAATGAAATACGGGAAAGCAAATGAAAGACACATAGATAAATAAAACAAAAAGCATAATAATATGGTGAAAACTCAACTTCTATGAATAAAACAAATAGTATAATATTGTACAACACCAATTGGCTAGAGTGGTGGTAGCTATCTGTAAACAGAGAGAGATGATGCCTACGCCCATTCGCAAAAGCTATATATGGATATTGAAAGAATGGCCTTTTTAACATAAATAAATGACCCTAGAGGTCTAAAACCCTAACCCTATAAGATGAAACGAAACAATATTTGTAGGCCCTGAGGTGGTTAGTTGGTACATCAACTTATCGGGGGCATAAATTTTGCATACAATATTTTCTTTAGGGCACACAATAACTCATTGGAGAGAATTATCCGAGGACTACAACTTTTGACCAGGGCCAAGGAATTCCATGGAAACCCTTGGCCCCCCAAATTTCCATAAAATGTCGGTTATGGTTTGAAAATGACTCCAAAATTTTAGGACACAAAAAATCATAGAAACTCTATCAATAAGATAGAGAACCACTGAGACAGTGGAAGAGGTGGGAGGCCACTAATATCCACCCCAATTAAAATCACACCACAACAAACTTCTAATGTCATATTGAGTTTTAAGGGTTGTATTGCTAATATAATCCTCCTTAATTCTCACTTGATGGTATCCTGGCCTTAGTTCAATCTTGGAGAACACTTTATCTTCCCTCGACTAAGAATTGCAGGCCTCCCCACTAACACTATGAATATATATGTATATATAGGGACCCTGACAGAGAGGCACGAAACAAAGATAGCGAATAAACTTGGGATTTCATTAAATATATCATCCAATTCTTTAAATACCATATGATATTCAATGACTGATACCTTACCCTTAGATTCATATTCCATATAAGCTACATAAATTTGGCATCCTTGTTTAAAATTTCTCTTCAATATTTCATTTCTAATCTCCCTAACAAAAACTAGCCTGGGAATTCCTTACACTTGTCTTTGCTACCCTTCTTCATCAAGGTAAGTGAAGGCCTTATTATAACAGTCCAAGATATCATGTGCTTGTCCAATCAATCCATATCAATTAAAAAATCATATGAAACCAAAGTTACAATGTCTAAATATACAACTATACTTAAAGCATTCATGCCAATTTGATAATATTTCGCTAATTGAATTATCTCTCTTATTGTTGTAGCTAATTGAACCAACCAAGTCTTTCCCTACTTGGTTTTATTTAAATGAAATCTTTCAACTAGTTTAGGATCAATATAACTATGGATAGCTCTAGAATCAATTAAAATGGTAATGGAATGTTTGTTTATCATGCCTTCATCTTTGATCATGTGAGCTTGGTGATCAACCCACTTTTTGTCTAACACTCCATTAATTTTGGGCATGCTTCTGCATATTTCTCCATCGTATTAGCTCCTTGAATTTGGTATATAGTCCTCGTTTTGTCTCCTTTATGAGGTAGGTATTTATACATGTGCTCCCCCTCACAACCCCAACACTTGACGGACTAAAGTATTGGATTTTTTTTCTAATGAATCAACTTTCCTTGGTTCTCCTCGAGCTAAATGAGCTTGTTAATTTGCTTGAGAACCATTTCTCAAAAATGAAGGTTGACATCCCTCCTTCCTTTTCTCCACCTTGGCACTCTTCTTGTTATCCCAAGTTTCTTGGAAGGCTAACTTATTTTTATTCTATTCATAAAGGTACTTTCCCCTCCTCATAGCTTGATCCAAATCATTAGGCTCGTCAAATTTAATGTTGTCACCAAACAATGATGGTAAACCACTTAAAAATATTTGTATTTTAATATTTTCATCCTTAATAAAACAAACATACCTCGGTAATTCAAAAAAATTCCTCCATCATCATGTTTCCTAGCTCGAGTTCAAAGAACTTTGCATTTTCATTTCATAGTAGTGCTTTAACATATATTTCTTTGGAAGCACCTTTTGAAAAGTGTTTAACTTCCTTAAGTTGCTGCACCACATTTTTTTTCCCTTCAAATAATAATTGTTTTTTGGGCCTCAAACTTGGATTAGTAATTGTATAATTAAAGATACTTGCTTATCTCTAGCGACCCATCTTCACGTTCTTCACCCTTCTTATGATAATCATCAAAGGTAGAAGATTTAAACTTCCTAAGCTCCCCTTGAAAATTATCGAATTCAAGTTTCCTCCTTTGATGTTTAACCGATGATGTGCTTGGACTACTCCCATATCTTGAGGAAACATATGCCCTCTTGGTTGAATGTCTTGGTGAGTGATGTTGATGCCTATAAACACTCCTAAAATGCTTTAAACTTTCAACATACTCCCTCTTAACTCAAGAATTATGTTCCTCTCCTTGTCTTGGATCATATTTCTTGTCCATCTTTCTCTATAAAGAATTTAAGCTTTGTAGAATCTGAGTATTAATATTGTTGGGCATGGAATCCCCGCAAGGCATGTTTTGGGGCTCAAAGCCCAAGTTTTGACTAAATCTTGTAAAGCTCCGTGAATTGCGGGCACGGGTCCGTGAAAGTATGATAGAGTCATAGGGTTGTCTGCCCTAGTTTTGTAATGTAATGTCGGCTGGATAGACCTACCCATGGTCCGCGGACCATGGAATTGTATAAATAGAGCGGGGCTCTAAGTGTAAAAAAGGAGAAAGACAATAGAAATAGAACAGAAGCATGAGAAGTCTGAGTGATTGAGTTGCAGTTTGAAGTGTTTCTTTGGGTCGTAGAGTGGGAGAAGGCTCTGCAATTGAGTGTGCAGAGGCCTAGTAGTCCGCAGTTGAGTGCGCGGACCCCTGCAGCTGAGTGCGCAGGGCAAGTCGTGTCTGTAACCGTGGAAAGAATCAATAAAGAGAATTTTGGTCATAATTTTGTTTATCTGTTCTTGGGCTAATGCATGATTGATATCATTTGAAAATATATTGTTTATTTACTACGCGCACCTGTATGAATGTTTTATGTTGTTATGTATAACTTAAAGCACTCTAGTAGGGAAAGATAATTAACTAAAATTGGAATATAAGCAATATCTTGGGTAATAACGCAGAGCGCGGCGCTCAGCCCTTGGGTAGGGCTGCGCGAAGGCAGTCTATCAGGCCGTGAGGAATGGGAAAGTGCGTGAAGCAACCTGCGCACAGGGATAAACCGTGGACCAGTCGAACTCATCAGACATCTCCAGGGTTCGGAAACCTGGTTCTAGCACCCTCCCATACTACTTCGGGTGAGACCTCAATCCGCGCTCCGCAAACTGTTGCCAAAAGGGCCAGTAGTACTGGGGTTTGTTTGGCTAATTAACTTCGAACCTAGGTCAGGCCCCAACAAGCCAACAAATGGTTCTGTTGCCGGGACTGAGATCTGCATAGAGATGTATGATGTCGTATCGCTGGAATTTGACAAAGAAAGGAATTGAAGAGTGGTTGGACACAAAGATTCACAAGTTCGCAGCGCAGGAAAATAGGAATTTGCAACTATCAAAGGAAGAGTGGTTAGATTGCTACTTATATACAAAAATTCACGATATTTTCTTTTCATCCTACCCCACTGAGTTGTACGAGTGGATCGTGAGGCTAACAGATAGCTAAAGAAGGTGTAAACTCGACAAACCTATTGTGTGGACTTCAGAATTGGTGCACAGACTGGAAGCATTGGAAGATAAGATCGTGCATGTTGTCGATCACTGGCTGGATCGAATCATAGGAGGATTCATCACTAAATTCACAGTAGATACTTTAGAAAGCTATAGCGAGGCAGAAAGACGCTTCGTCAAGGGACTGCGAGGTAAGTATGTTAAATCTTTGAACACTTGGACTAAAATGCTACTGTGTTAAAACAGGGTTATGCGAATAATTTGATGTTTGGGGCTACGCGGAGTGGGAGGATCTACAGAAACGAAGGTAGCACAAAACTAGAACTAGCCCCTTGATTTCACCTCCATGCAGAGGCGAAGAAGAGCTCACGAAGGTTTCACCAAGAAGTGCGATCAATCTGATAAAGCAGAGAATTCCACGCATACCATTCCCACCCACACCACCACCAGTTTCACCATATTCACCCCCGACTTCGCCCATACCACCACCGTGAAGCAGTATTGCTAGCGCGATAAAGCTACCAGTGTTCAAGGGAGTAGGGAATGAAGATCTGGACCAGTTTTGGTTCGTGATAAAAGATGTATGGGAAGCACAGGGTGTCACGGACGACAATATAAAGAAGGAAATGTTGGTTAGCGCTCTGCAGGATCACGCCTGGTACATTAAGCATTCCAATGACAATCTGAATGTGGGGATAGCGTATATACAAGCTGTGCTAAACAAGGAATTTAGCAGACCAAAATTGGAGGCACAGTCGATCATTGGATTCAAGGAAATCACAATGCTACCAGGTGAAACCCCGTGGGAGCTGGATCAAAGACTGAAGTGCACAATTCGCGAAGCGAACATGACCTTAACAAACGGGAAACATCGCGAATGGTTTGTAGCCTCATTAACACTGCATCTATGGAACACGTTGTCGCAACAAAGGCTAACCACTCAGACTAAAGCTTTGGAGGTGACGATGAGATTGCATGAGACTCCAATACAAGATCCTAACCTGGGAGTCCAATAGATTCACGTACAGTTGAAGAACTTGTGCCTTGAGATGAAACGTTTGAAATAAGACCAGACGGTTCATCCAAAAGTGCGTGACGAGTTATGGTGCATAAAGTGCAAGGGCCAGGCACATAACAAGTACCACTACCCGGTGTTCGCGAATTACCTCACGGGAGGAGGACCAATGCCATTGGGACCAAAAGAACAAGCAGGACCAAGTGCGGTGCCTGCATTGTGGTGCACGATTTGCCAGATAGGAGGGAAGCATGCTACAGATAACTGCCATCTGTTACAGAAGTATACGCAGAATTCCCATCAGTTGTTCTGTAATTTCTGCAGGTCAGTGGGCCATGATGAGTGCACCTGTAGAAGTTATGAACTGATTATGGATCAGACTCCTACCTACAGAGTTCAGGCCGAAACACAGCCCCTTGACCAGAATGCAGGGATGGCGTGAACCAGATTTTAGGGGCGCGGACAAGGTCAAGGTGGAATGGGACCAAGAAGAGGTCGAGGACAGTTGATATGTTACAATTGCGGAGGACCGGGGAATTATGCCTGCGATTGTACAAATCCAACGAGACCATCATGCTTATATTGTACGCAGTTTGATCATGAGACGGAGGACTGTCCCACACTAATAGCAAGGTTGCGTGATAAATGACGCAGGTAATCACCCGCTATACCCACAGTATGCATATAAAAATGCGTAACCTCATTCGTCCCAGGAATTACTATGACCTACTTGGTCAACCTTCATAAGCTAAGGTTTAAGGCCCCTTCAATTTATCTCATGTGAAGACATTACATTAGACTTTCTATAGTCTAATCCTTTATTAATCTTTCTATCAGGACTTTATAACTCAACCCTTCATCCTTTATGGCAACCTTGGTTAATCCTTTTCGCGAAACCTTATAACTCAATAAAGTATGCCTTCGGAACTCTTGACTTGCGATATGCAACTACCTTCCCCACCATTGATTTCATTTACCAAATCAACAGTTGTCACAATATCGCATCAAACCATCATCATGTGACTTCATCACCTCTTGCATGCGATATGCGAACACAACTGGACTTCAAATAAATTAAAGTCACTATAACCTCTTTGGGTCCACATTTTCCAATTTCTTTATCACGTTCTTTCTCCACCATCGATCTTATCCTCGATCCGACAGCTACACTTTTTCCCAATCAACAAACTAACCTGACGCTTTATAACCGTTGATCAAGATCCGCTTGATTTGACGGTCCACAGTGATATCGGTGGATCACTTGCACGACATTTAATGCCTTTACGAAGCCGATGAGAATTATAAGCACTCGATCTATAGAAGTTCGGGTCTGCCCTTGCAATTAAAGCTTGATCTCTTTACGGCTCGATATCCATTGGATGACGAGGTCTTTAAATCCTACGATATGCGGCCCTTCAACTAGCACACAGGTTATCAACTCACTTAGTCCCGCAGTTGACTGTGATGTAAGCATTGACTTTTACAATCGACGGCCAAGATTAATTGCAGGACTTCAATAGCAATCCGACCTTTCGTACACTCTCTACCCCCACTGCTCTTTGCTTTGGTTTTATAACGTTTCTTCAATGTTTTCTGTGGTTTCGGCTTCCTTTAGGGTTCTGGTCCCTCGTTGTTCTACCACAACTCTCTCCTTCACTTAAATCCACTCGTGCCTTTATGCCCATCCATCATCACTGTAACGCTAAAGGCTTTCTTCTGTACTGTCCATGTGTACAAAGTCGTAACGCAAGTTCTATGGTTCGCTCCTCGAACCTCTTACTGACTAACAATTCTACCCAACACTTCTTTTGTTGGAATTGTTATCTCTAAGACAACTCTACCCACAATCACAAATGTGGAGCTACCTCAACAACTTCTACCCAACCGCAGTTGGAAGTTGTTATGTTACTCTTCTCTGTATTTCGCCTCTGGTTCTGCACCTGCAACATAAGTTACGCAGAATCACTCTAGCCACACACAGATTATAATTCAATTACATAGTACACATTGTACAAACTATGAATCGAGTTGTTTGTATTAATAAACAAGTATTTACACAAGAGTCTCTCTCTCTGGCCTTATTTTTTTATCAGTGGCCTTTCTTCTCTTTCCCGTAGGCTTAAAATCTGACTCTTTGACTCACTAGCTACTCTCTAGCTACTCCTCTAACTACTTCTTTATGCCTTTTAGGCTTACATTTATACAAAAGGCTCTGTTGAACTAATTCTGGTTCAGATCCTTAATATGTTTAACTAAATCATAAATATCTTCTAAGTCCACTTTTGACTCCTACTTATCCCTAAGAATCCTCTCTAGCTCCTCGAATCATGAAACCACTTTCTAGTCCAAGACTTACAATTGATTTCTAACTCTCTCATCATCATTAATCACCCATGTTTTCCTACATTCGAGAGCATTTACAAATATCCTCACAATATCTAATTAATTCCTACTTTAACCACTCAAAACATTAATAATTACATACACAGGAATCCAACTTCCTTGAAAATACAAGACCCCTATGTCTACTAAAATATAATGATGTTTCTAAGCCAATGCTCTTGCATCAGACTCCCAAGGTTAAAATAATCATGATCTCCTAATCATGTGATTTTTTCCTTTGTCTCCCTGGATCCCATATTTTGTTCTGTAATTTTCCTTTGGTTGTTGATGTTGTTTGTTGTTGTTCTTCAGGTTTCCACACTTTATGTTGCTTTTCTCCACTATCTATGCTTTCACATTCTGCTGCTATCTTTCTCTTTTTGCTGCTCCTTGGTCTTGTTACTGTTGTTTTCTTCTGAGGCACCTTCATCATCAATCTTATTATTCTTTCAATCTCTATGTCCAATTTATCCTTTGACTGATAGTTACTTTTCCAATTGTTGTTGTACTCTGTCCACTCATCTTCAAATGATGTTTACTGTCTTCTCTTTGAAGTTGTTGGATCCTTACTACTGCCCTTTCATCCTTACCCTCTTGTTGTTGTCCAAACAACCTCTGTTCAATACCTGTAAATTTACTTTCAAAAAGTAAATTGTCCTCCAATTTCCTTCGTACTTGATTCCCCTCAAATACATTACTATGTTGTTCATCAGTTCCAACATATTTTCCTTCTTCTTCCTTGACAACCCTGAGTAATTTTCCTTCACTTTCTTGACTGATTCTAACAATCAATTTAACTTCTTCAAGCATAGAATCTTCATGCTTTTCTTTTTCTTCATCAACATGTCTGTCCTGGCAACTTCCAATATTCTTCAGTTCTAAAACTGACTCCTCAATTTGAAACATGTCTGTCTCATTTTCAACAAATCCTGTAATCATGAAACAATTATCAGACTTAAAAATATAAGGCCTCATTACCTTTTCCTTCTCTGGCATCATCTCAGTATGCTGCTTTGAGTTTTCCTTCAATTCCTTTGTCAACACATCAACTCTCCTCCGTATCATTTGTTTCAATGATATCTCTCTGCTCTGTTTCACAATAATGAACTCCTCTTTTTGTAATGGCAATTTGTTGAACTTTCATTACCATCTCCTTTTCCCTATGATTGTCATTGATGACAATTTCGTTGTCTTCCTTTTTCAGCAATCTATCCTAAGTATATATCCTCTACTTTTCCAACTCTCTTCTTTGTTGGACTCTTTCTTCTTTCTCTCTTGCATATCCTTTGCAATCATAATCAGGTTCGTTCTTTCCTACTAGTGCTTTCAGCCATTTTTCCTGTAGCTCCAATTTTGTCTCCCATTCATTGATCCTTGGATGAGAGTTTGGTCCTTATTCTTTATTGATTGCCTCAACAGCTTCCCTAGCTATCTCCACTGTGCCTATCATCATGATGGAATGATGATCCTTTACTATGTTTTTAGCTAAGATAGTCTCTTCCTGCTATATCCAGTCAAATTCTTCCTCTTCTGAGAAATTTTCTTTGTCACCTTTTACTTCTAAATCCTCATCTATTCTGAAGACATCTTCAAAATGTTTCTTTTCTCCTACAATACCTGCAATCATACACAAACTATTAGTTTTCAAAACATAAGACCTTGTGGTCTCACTTGATGCTTCAATGATCATATCTCCTTGTTGTTCTGAATCCTTCATATGATTCATAAGATCTTCCATAGATCTTCATTCTTCATCTTCACCCAGAACTTCACCCTGTTCTGTTTTACAAGTGGACACTTCCATTTCCAACTCAACTTCTCTGAGTTCTTCCACCAGGCCCTTCACTTGCCTTTATTGTAGCCTTCTCTATAACTCAGGCCATTTCACTGCCTTTTTCCTCAAGGCCCAATCTTGTCTTTATCTATCCTCAAGGATCATCCTTAATACATTGAGTTTTTCTTTCATCTCAACAATCTCTTTGTCAATTTCCTCTTGACTCATCCTCTTGCCATTTATCTTGGCATTCTCCTTCTTCACTTTTCTTCTATTGTGGTCTTCCTTAGAACCTCTGTTATCTCTATTATGACTATCAGTAGTCATCTTCTTCTCTATATTCATGAGTTCCTCACTCACTTACTATGAGCTGCATTAAAGCCTCTGCAACAGCAAGTCCTCCCTGCTGCCACTTACCTCACCAAGCTTTCCTCTATACTTGGTCTTTTGGCAAGCCCTTGGTTCTCTATTCTCTGGAACCTATCTGAGCACTTCTCTCTGCTCCTTCTAGGCTTCAACTCATATGTATCTTCTAGAGCACAACTGTCCTCTTGTACTTCAATCACAAATGAAATACTAGGTTCTAACCACCTCTTCTTTCACTTAAAAACTCTTACCATCTTTCTTCACCCCTTAGCAATTCTACCCACATCCTTTGTGGAATTGCCTTTGTGAGCTGCAACAATACCTCTACAGTAACAAGTCTCCTTCTTGCTACATATTCCTCACTAAGCTTCTCTCCTCTGAGCTCAGTCTTTTAGCATTTCTCTGGTTCTTTCCTCTTGAACCAATTGAGCACTCCTTGCTCTAGGTTGCTACAATCTTTTCACTTTCCTTTGCTTTCACCTGTGTATCAATGTTATTGAAACCAAAGATCATTCCCAAGATTTCAAAAGCTTGCTTCTCAACTTCCTTCTGAGAAATACTCTTATCCTCTTTGTCCAACCGTCAGTTTGATTCTTCAGGTTCACTGCCACTTTTCATTCACTTTGTTCTTTAGAACACATACAGCTTTCTTTGTCTATCTTCTTCTATCAATCTTTACTCTGTCTTAAACCTGTAAAACTCAAATCAGAGTTAAATAAAACCATACCTGCATGGCCTCACATGCAGTCTCCATCCATTCCTCACATTCGAGTGAATCTCCATTTTCCTCAAGAAAACAAACATCAATGTGTTTTCTTTATGCTTCTGCAATGTCTTCTTAAGAGTATCACTTACTCTCATCTTATGTCATGCCTTTTACTTATCATATTCAAATAACCTGATCTCCTCTTTCTTTTGCAATCACACTTGTATTCTTCACAATTCTGCTTTAATTAAAAAGAGCTTTAACTAGCTCTGATACCAATCTGACATAGGTAATCACCCGCTATACCCACAATATGCATATAAAAATGCATAACCTCTTTCATCCCAGGAATTACTATGACCTTCTTGGTCAAACTTCATAAGCTAAGGTTTAAGGCCCCTTCAATTTATCTCATGTGTAGACATTACATTAGGCTTTATATAGTCTAATCCTTTATTAATCTTTCTATCGGGACTTTATAACTCAACCCTTCATCCTTTATGGCAACCTTGGTTAATCCTTTTCGTGAAACCTTATAACTCAATAGAGTATGCCTTCAGAACTCTTGACTTGCGATATGCGACTGCCTTCCCCACTGTTGATTTCATTCACTAAATCAATGGTTGTCGCAATATCGCATCAAACCATCATCCTGTGACTTCATTGCCTCTCGCATGCAATATGCGAAAACAACCGGACTTCAAATAAATTAAATTCGTGCGTATAACCTCTTCAGGTCCGCCTTTTCCAATTTCTTTATCGTGATCTTTATCCACCGTTGATGTTATCCTCGATCTGACAGCTGCACTTTTTCCCAATCAACAAACTAACCCGACGCTTTATAACCATTGATCAAGATCTGCTTGATCCAATGGTCCATAGCGATATCTGGTGGATGACTTGCACGACATTTAATGCCTTCACGAAGTCGATGAGAATTATAAGCACTTGATTTATAGAAGTTCGGGTCTGCCCTTGCAATTAAAGCTCGATCTCTTTACGGCCCGATATCCATTGGATGACGAGATCTTTAAATCCTACGATCTGCGACCCTTCAACTAGCACGCAGGTTATCAACTCACTTAGTCCTGCAGTTGACTGTGATGTAAGCATTGACTTTTACAATCGATGACCAAGATTAATTGTGGGACTTCAACAATGATCCGGCCTTCCGTACACTCTCTACCCCCACTGCTCTTTACTTTGGTTTTATGTCATTTCTTCAATGTTTTGTGTGGTTTCGGCTTCCTTCAGGGTTCTAGTCCCTCGCTGTTCTGCCACAACTCTCTCCTTCACTTAACTCCACTCGCGCCTTTATGCTCATCCATCTTCACTATAACACTAAAGGCTTTCTTCTATACTGTCCATGTGTACAAAGTTGTAACGCAAGTTCTATGGTTCTCTCCTCGAACCTCTTACTGACTAACAATTCTACCCAACACTCCTTTTGTTGGAATTGTTATCTCTAAGACAACTCTACCCACAATCCCAACTGTGGAGCTGCCTCAACAACTTCTACCCAACCGCAATTGGAAGTTGTTATGTTATTCTTCTCTGTATTTCGCCTCTCGTTCTACACCTACAACATAAGTTACGTAGAATCACTCTAGCCACACACAGATTATAATTCAATTACACAGTACACATTGTACAAACTCTGAATTGAGTTGTTTGTATTAATAAACAAGTATTTACACAAGAGTCTCTCTCTCTGGCCTAATTTTCTGATTAGTGGCCTTTCTTCTCTTGCCTGTAGGCTTACAATCTGACTCTTTGACTCACTAGCTACTCTCTAGCTACTCCTCTAACTACTTCTTTATGCCTTTTAGGCTTACATTTATACAAAAGGTTCTGTTTAACTAATTCTAGTTCAGATCCTTAATCTGCTGAACCAAATCCTAAATATCTCTAAGTCCAGTTTTTACTCCTACTTATCCCTAAGAATCCTCTCTAGCTCATAAAAACATGAAACCACTTTCTAGTCTAAGACTTACAATTGATTTCTAACTCTCTCATCATCATCATTAATCACCCATGTTTTCCTACATTCGAAAGCATTTACAAATATCCTCACAATATCTAATTAATTCCTACTTTAACCACTCAAAACATTAATAATTACATACATAGGAATCCAACTTCCTTGAAAATACAAGACCTTCTATGTCTACTAAAATACAATGATGTCTCTGAGCCAATACTCCTGCATCAATAAAGGAGCACTCCAACCTCCCCCGACTCCGAACGTTCAAATGATGAGGACTGAGCCACGCGAGGAAGACCCGAATGTAAATATCGTGCTCTGGAGTGGTATCACGACAAGGGATGAAAAAGGCAAGAAGCCCGAAGAAAGTACGTGGGTTCGCAAGGCTCCAACAAAGGAACCATAATTTGATTTGAAACGCGCTAAGGAGACATTCATGGAAGCTAAGAGGAGTTTCGTAGACGCCTCCACTTCAGAAAGTGAAGAGAGACTGGAGCCAGAAATGGACCCATCGATGCTCACTACATTCTTGGAGACATGCATGAAGCTGTTGCACAACAGAAAAGCTGTGAAGGGGCTGCAATAACTCATCACTAGATGTGTTGGGACCGCGCCAGGAGAACCACGCATAGTCCGGAAGCTCAGGAAGCACACGACGCGAACATGAAGGGAGATGAGATTGACCGTGCAAATCGGGGAATATGAAATGGATCAAGTGATTTTGGATCTAGGATTGGACGTGAACGTCCTGCCAAAGCAGACATGGGAGCGCATGGGCAGGCCTGCGCTGCAATGGTCTCCTATCCATCTACGAATCGTGAACCAGCAAAAGATCCTACCTATGGGAAGATTGCAGGGAATCACCGTAGACATCGAAGGTGCGAGCGCGCTATCATATTTCGAAGTGATAGATATTTTTGATGACAACAATCCCTATCCCACTCTACTGGAAATAGATTGGGCCACTGACATGAATGGAGTGATAAATCTAAAGAAGCGCAAGATTATTTTTGAGAAAAAGTCACTGCGCGTAGTTGTACCTTTAGACCCTGCCAAAGGATCGCACTACACAGAGCCAGTGCGCGAATATGACAGCGACGACGATCTAGACTGCATCTACAAGATAACCACGTGGGAGCAAGATTGGGTAAATCCAACCGTGGATGGCCAAATATCTTAGGAGCACGAAAGCTCCTGCACATCATATTTTGACGAAGAGATAGAATGATGGCAAAACTAGTTACACGAGGTAACCACGCTCAACTGTAACATGATGACAAGGTCGCTGCACTGCATAGCAACAGAGGTAAGAGATCTGTCTACATATGATGGGTTAGGTGAAGTGGAGGAGTTCCTGAACAAATTTGAAAATGAAGTGTCAGAACAACAGCGTTTCAACACTCTGAAATGGGTACTGAGAGCTACGCCCACAAGATGGTGGGGTACGCACCAAAGAAGTTTTGAGGACTGGCACGAATGTAGGAGGATGATGCACTTATGATTTGGGAAGTCTCAGATGTGATTGAAAGACAAGTATGATGGACGAGATGATCCACGTACGCACCTCGCAAAATGGACAAAGGTCTATGGGGAAGAACCACAACCTAAGTGGGTGCACCTTTTCTATCACACCCTGGATATTACACCCACGAATTGGTATATAGAGACGGAGCTCCACCATGGCACGAATGAATGGGATGTCTTGCGCGAAGGATTTCTGTTAACCTTCACATTTGAGGATCGTTGGTGGGATACTGTTGATGATGTGCTACAAGTAGTAAAAGCAGCTATCTTTAAAATACCCCAAGAGCCAATGGAAGTGCTTCAGCCTGAATGGGCGACCCAACTGAGATGCACGATGGAGTGTTATAATGTAAACATTGAAGAAGATGACTAAGATCCACGTAAAGTTAACATTCTAGAAAATAAAGGCTATCATGAGGTTCAAGGTCCATTAGTTGAAGACCCTAACATTACCGCGTCGGTAAAAACAAAGCAAGTAAACATTGGTACGGAGGCTGAACCGAAGTATGCAATGCTCGGTGACTGCTAGGATGATGCCATGGTGGATAAGGTTGTTGAATTACTCCATGAGTACCAAGACTTATTGTCATGCGGAAAGAGTCAATTTTGCGGACAAAACCGACGTCCCTAGAAACTAAGGCATTTCTAGTGACAAACAAAACAATCAAGCACTATCTTTCCCTAAATATGCATTTAAAATAAGAGCAACCAGGTGTTTAAGGCATACCTTTAGTCCAACGTTGTTTGTAGGGGCCAAGCCTCTTGGATCCAGATGAGCTCCTCTCCTTGAAGCCTGCATACACAAACAAGCAAACGATTACATAGCACCTGAATAACTCATATAATAAAACATATTCATCATAAAGACCAAGGAGTTTATGAAACAAATTATATATAACAACTTGTTGAGAAAAATGAACTTAATTGTATTAATTGGAAACAAAGGAAACCTTACAACCAGTGCCTTGGTGTGATAGCTCCCCTCTTCATGGGATAAGTTCCTCTTTCATTGGGATGCATGAACCATCTGGAGGCGCTCAATCCACGTCAAACCATCTTCTAGAATGCTCTAGAATCGATCGCAAGTAAGTTTTTTGAAGTAAAACTTGCGCCTTTTGACTTTTACAGGGGTACGCACCCACCCCTTTACAGACAGAGCGTACAAGTACGCAGGTATTATGTACTTGAGGTGCGGGCACACAGGTAAGAGCAAGAGAAACTGCGGAACCAGAGTTATATTGATTTTTTAAAGGCTTTCTCTCTTTTTTGGAGTTTGACATGAGGAGCAGAGGTATAAGACTTGCCAAGGAGGACAGTATGGTTATTGATGGAGCCATACTGACTGCAAATAGTCATGGTGACAAATTTTAGTGTAACAGATTGCCCCCTAAAGTGCGAGGCCTGTAGTAGATTAGGGTTTTATATCATCTAGGAAGGGTGAAGCACTTTATCATTTCGAGGATTATCTTGTGGAGAGCCTAGTCAGAACCTGCAAATATTCAACACAAAATACATATATGAGATCATATCATCGTTGAGGTAGGCATTCCCATACTCAGATCAAAAACTTAACTAACAAACTAACTACTGCTCTGATATAGGAATGATTTTGCAATACATCATAATCATAGACACATGTAGACACAGTATGGACGCAGCCATCTGTTTATAATTAGTCTACTGTATAATGAATACAAAACTCCTCGCAGCCTGGATGGCGGAAACTAGATCCAGGGTCTTCATTTCTGCTTCCCGAAATAGTACGATTCTATTCATGCGAATAAATGAGTTGATGTCGAACATGGTAGAAACCACTTGATTACTAGTCAATGATGTAAACTGTTAACAAGTGTGAGAGAAACCACCAGTGATGTCAATGGTTCTCAAAGTACCCAGTACAATCCATGAGATGTGAATGAATGTGTTGATGTCGAACATGTCACGGAATCCTTCGATCGAAAGTCAATGATGCAAACTGTCGTCAAAGGCGAGAAACCTGCCATTGAGGCATGCAGATTTCAAGGTACTGATGATTCCTAGATCATCTTTCTAGATAATGTGCTGATGTCGATAGAAAGTGATCCGTCGTAGGCAAGCCCACAACACGAAATCATAGATCAAGTTGAAGAAATGTAGCTGTAAGGACTGACTCAGAGATGATCAAGATGGATGACAGATATTTTGCAGATGAATGGTTTATTTGCAGTGACTCCTCTTGAACACATAATGACACAACAGATGGCTTGGTGACAATTGACCCAAAGTTAATACCCAGAAACCGGCTAAAGACTTTCAATGTGGTTTGATCAACTATTAGGTAAAGGATTTCCCAACCCAGGTGAATGAAAAGTGTCGTGTTCAAGAGTGGCGATAAGGTTTTTCCGCGATAAAGTATAACAAATAGGCTCATTTTCCTCTCTTTTCCCCCACCATTTCTGGCAAGTACCTCTTTATTTTTTACAAGCTTGAGGAGGATAACATTTGCTTGATTATAAGCTCATCCTTCGGATGAGTCCAACTTAGTTTAGATTCGAACCCTAAGAAGGAGTGGTCTGTTCCTGTTTGTAATCGAACAGGTCCTTTACTGTGAAATTTTAACGAGTCCAGTATAGGAGAAACTCGGTGTTTTTCAATTTTAGAGAGTCTGAAAAATTTAAGAAGACTCCAGGGTTGACCTTTTTCGTAAATTTGTGTCTCCCAACCCCGAAAAAGCATAAAATAATACTTGAGAGAACCGCTTGATCTTTACGACCAAGGAGTACTTTCATGATTAGTGTCTCTGATCTGAAAAGTAAAAAGCGATCAAGGACACGTCGTTTTATTTCCAATATCGAATTTGAAACGACAAAAATCTGGCAATATTTTCATGTTTTTACGGTCAGAAAAGGGCTGTAAGAGGACCGTCTTTTAATTCCGTTTTAACGAGTGTAAAGAAACGCTCGGCAATATTTTCATGTTTTAGGAGTCAGAAAAGAGCTTAAAGATGACTCTGATGTTTTTGTTTGTAAAAAATGACAATTTTCCCTGACAATCCTTTATCCTGCACAAAAACCAACACATTACTCATACCTGTTGAAGATAGATAAAAATACTTTGAAAAATACCTTTTCATGGTGAAAAATAAACAAATTTACCATTTATTTACCCAAAAAACCTATAAAAAGGGCTTTTACCAATTCATTTTTACCATTTTACTATTTGAGGAGAGAAAAAGGGCTTTTGGCAAGAAACTTCCCGTGGACATTGCGGAGAATCCGACCGTCGAAATCGAACGCCATCTCTTCCAGGTAATCTACAACATCCTCCTCTTCAATTTCATCCGTTTAGAATTCTTTTTTAGGCCCCAGATTTCATTTTTGGGAGGTTTTGTGGTTTCAAAAACCGCCTCTCGGGGTACGCAGGCACCACACTAGGGACCCGCGTACCCCGACATTTTCTCAGTTGGAAAAATGTCAGGGGCACGCACCCTGCCTTCAGGGACCCTGCGTACCCACGCTCTGTTCCTAAAGGCGGGGTGCGTACCCCACGCAACGAGTTTTTAAACCCTAAATTCTCCAAAATGGACCAAATTTTTTTGATTTTATGGAATCTAATGGATGTTTTATGGTGTGTAGATTGTTCACCATGCTCGATTGGCGCGAGAGAGAGCACGAAGATGTTGATTTGGCCGCCATTAATCATCAACCGTCAATTGATGCTTTGAAGGCATGCGGCCTTTATAAATACTGGGCCATACCTGGCATGAGGGCCCAAGTGAGCTTTCTAGAGTGGCTGGTAGAAAGATGGAATGTTCAGGACCAATGTTTTTATATTGGAGGGCACCAGCTTGAGATGGAGCCGGCAGATATCTACTTTCTCACTGGTTTGCCCAAGAGAGGCGAACACTTGACTCTGTTCGGGACTAGGCCAGGTGGCCAGTCTATCGCTAGTCTCCGACTAGAGTGGTGTAACACTCAGTCTCAGGAGAAGGGGATAGAGATCAAAACTATATCCCGTCCTGAACTTATGGTGATTGCCTTTACAGTTACCAGACTTTGCGGGGCTGCCGCTTTACACATTGCCACTGGATCCCAGATGCGGATGGCAATTGATTGCTATCGAGGTACCATTTTCAACTGGTGTGATGCTGTGTTGGCCAATGTAAAAGGCCAACTGACTAGAGCCAAAAACGGACAGCTAAAGACCTTTGGTTATGGGGCTTTAGTTGTGAGTTTTGGCTTAGAGAGGGTTCCGATGCTGATCCCACAGTAGCTCACTGTTGAGGTTGGGCTTCCTCGAGAGCCCAAATTGATGCGATGGGTTGCGGTTATGGCCCGTCATCCTGATGAGGGGATGGAGGTTGTCCGATTTACTTCGGAGTACTTTCGCTGGTTAGAAGACCAAGTCTTTTCTATACAGGATTTTCTTTATGCCGGAGTTGATTTTCGTGGAGATCCGGACATGGTTCTTCCACCGGGAGAACAATGGGATGACACAGGTAACTTCATTTTTCACAAGTTTTTTAAACTATCTATTATTTTTGTTTGTTTTTATATCGTCTCAAAACTGATAGTAATAATTTTCAAAATGCAGATGTAGGCCCACGTCGTCCAGCCAATCTCCGGCCTTACGAGAGGAGACTACCAGTTGCAGCGGCACCGGCCCCACAGGACGAGGCCACAGAGACTTTGGCTGAGTTGGAAAGTGACCTGGAGCGTCTTACAGTAGATATACCGGAGACTACCATAGATGACATTCCAATCAGGCTTCAGCGCTATGTAGTCGGGGTCCCAGGACCTTTTAGGAGGTTCTTGTGTAGGGTGGCCCGTGCAGTGGTGTCATATAGAGATCATCACCAGTGATTGGATGGTCGTTTTGTAGACACATGTGACATTTTGGTTTTTTGTACTTATCATTTTTGTCGATCATAAGGTGTTTTTCAACCTATGATCGAAGACAATGTATTTTTTGACACACTCCTATATATATATATATCATTATTACCGGCTTATCTTGTAAATCATGTTATGGAATGGTTTTAAATTTACATGTATGATTATTGCAAATGTCTATTTAACATTCGAGAAGCAATTGCATCTGCTAATGTATTTAAAGACCTTGGAATATGTTGATATTCAATGTAATCAAACTCACGTTCCAAGAGACGCACTCTCAAAAATAACCTTAATAACACTGGATTTCTAATGGCATACACTCTATTAAGCTGTAATACAATGAGTTCATAATCTAACCTCACTATCAAACTTCGAATCCCAAATGAAATAGATTCAGATAATAACTCAATCACTGCACTATACTCGGCAATGTTGTTTGTTGTTTGACCGAGGCTTACCCCATGCATAGAAACTAACTCGTCAGAGGGCGAATAGATAACCCAAGCTGCGGAAGAGATATTCTGTGTACTACGACAAGCACCATCAGAAAATCCAATGTATGTTTGGAGAGGCATCGATATCTGCAATATCAAGAGTAAAACCAAGATAAGCCAGAATAACGACGAAAAACACACTCTCTAAGCTAAACACACTTTTTAAACCAAAACACACTTGCTAGAAAGAAAAACTAACCTAACTAAAAATCTCCATACCCATTCTTTTAAGCATAATACCTCTTCAAGTAAAGACCATTTCTGGGTTTACCTAAAGAGTCCCCGTCAAATTCTACCAACTCATAGGCCCCTTTTGCTAGCTTTCGCTTGACAATATAGGGCCCATGCCACATAGGAACGAATTTTCCAGCACCTAATTTATCATTAGCTTGATCATATAATAACACTAGGTCTCCTTCCGAAAAATTTCGAGGGGTCACATTTCAATCATACTGAGCTTTCATACGTTTTGCGTGAGTCTCGATCGCCAATGCAGCATCACGTCGATTCTCATCTAATTGAGCTAAGTATAATAAACGCTTTTCCTCTTCGGAAGTAGCTGGAAGTAACTTGATGGCCATTTGCAGTGACGGGATTTCGCATTCAATGGGTAGCACAGCTTCCAAACCATAAACTAGTTGGAAAGGAGTGAACTCTGTTGATGTTTTCACTGAGGTTCGGTACGCCCAAAGCGCTGAAAATAACATGTTGTGCCAATTCGACCGATGAATACCAATGATTCGTCGGATCATGATAGCTAAAACTTTGTTGATGGACTCAACCAGACCATTTGCTTGTGGATAATAAGGAGTTGAGGTATCGTGACGCAAACCAAGCTGGCCTGTAAGTTCTGTCATCATCACGTTTCGAAAATGGCGCCCATGGTCAGTGATTATCGCTTGTGGGACACCAAACCTAGCAATTATATGATTGAACACGAAAATTGCAGCTGTCTTGCCGTCTGCCTCGAATGTAGGCATCGCCTCGGCCCACTTAGTAAAATAATCTACCGCAAGGATGATATACGCATGCCCCCCGGCCGAGTGAGGATTACATGTAATAAAATCGATACCCCATTTGGCAAAAGGACCAACGGCAATTATAGGGTGGAGAGGAGCAGGTGGAGCGCGCATCTTTCGATCAAATACTTGACAGTTGTGGCATTTTCGGACTGCAGTAATACAATCTTTAAACAAGGATGGCCAGAAGTAGCCAGCGCACAATATCTTTTGGGCTGTGGCATACCCAGACATATGACCACCACACGCTCATTTAGAACCCTTTCAGCCTCTTCGTGAGTTAAGCAATGACGAAAAATAGAGTCCGCCCCACGGCGATAAAGAGTATCTCCAATAATTTTGTATTGCTGGGACTGGAACCGAATTTTCCGACTTTGAAACTTCGTGCCAAAAGGATTTGGTCTGGAGATAGACGATGATATCCCCATACCACGGATCTAAAGTGCTGATTAGAAACAAAGATTCGTCCGCAATGGGCTCCTCTGCCACAGTTTCTGTGTCAGCACGCGGGAAGTCACACATTAACTCTGCAAAAACTAAAGATTTCTTAGACTTAGATTTTTCAAACTCCAAGTCGAACTCCTGCAGGATAACAATCCATTTAGAGTACTTGCCCCCTAGCAATTGTTTGGTCAAAATGTAGATCATAGGGTTGCAATCCGAAATGACTGTAGTTTTACGTAGTAAAATGTAGTGACGAAAACGTTGGACAGCTTGAACGGCTGCCAATGCCAATTTCTCCACATGTGAGTATTTTAGCTCAGTTGGATTTAACGTTCGACTAAGGTAATCTATCACATGTTTCGTTCCGAATTCATCTTCCTGAACTAAGACCATTCCAATGGTGGAATGGAAGGCGGCGAGATACAAAAAGTAATCCTGGTTGTAGTTGGGAGGATGCAACAACGGTGCATGGGTCAATGCGTGTTTGAGTGCATCCAAAGATTTCTGAGCTATCTCATCCCAAGAGAATTGAGCGTTCTATTTCAACAACCGTGTAAAACCCTTTGTAACCTCGGCGTAGTTAGGAATGAATCGTCGTAAAAAGTTTGCTTTCCCTTGCAAACTTTGGAGTTGGCGAAAACTTGAAGGAGGAGGCAATTTGATGATAGCTTCTACCTTCGAGGGATCGACGCGAATGCCGGCTTTCGAAACTACAAATCCTAGCAATCGTCCCGCTTCTATACAGAAGACACATTTGTGTGGGTTCAACCGAATACGATAATGCCTACACCTCATAAAGATTGCACGTAAGTGGACGAGGTGATCAGCTCGATGTAATGAATGAGCGGGCAAATCATTGAGATACGGTTGCACAATGTGTTTAATGTCATGAAACGCATAAGACATCGCCCTTTGAAAAGTTGCTCCGGCATTCTTGAGCCCAAAAGGTAATTTGCAATAAGCAAATGTCCCCCATGGACAAATGAAAGCCGTTTTTGGTTGATCGGCAGGTAGAATGTTGATTTGATTGTATCCGGAAAAACCATCCATCAAGGAAAATATTTCGCTGCCGGCACAATCATCAATTATTTGATCGATATAGGGAGTTGGGTAGTTGTCTTTTGGACAAGCTCGATTAATGTCCCTATAATCGATGCATATTCTTATTGTTCCCTGTTTTTTGTTAACCGGAACAATATTCGATACCCAATCCGCTAACGGGATCGGATAAATGAAACCTGCTTTCAACAGTTTTTCAACTTCTGCTTTAATTGCAGCCGCTTTTCGTGGGTGAATCTGACGCAAACGTTGCCGGACAGGTTTAGCATCCCGGTAAGTCTTGATCTCATGAACAACAATCGCGGGATCAATTCCTAGCATTTCCTCATAGGACCAGGAAAACACGTCGCGGAATTCTTGAAATAGGGCCTTATATATTTGAATTTCGTCATTTGTACACGAGGCACCTATATGAATGTTCTCAACAATTCCAGGCTTAACCGAAATGTCAATGGGAATAGTTCGAGAGATATTTCCCAAATTCAGCTCTGAATCAGGATGTTTCATGGGATTCTGAGCTTCCTTGACATATTTAGCTGTAAATATTGATGAGAAATCTTTTTCAAAATGATCATCCTCAGGTAAAAACGAAGATCTGTGATGGAGATCTTCCCATGGTAAATCATCTACACATAGGATTTCACGAAGTTGCTCGTCAGATGAAACAACTTCAGGAAACGCTATTAACTCCAAGGTTGATGTGAAAAGTGATTCCTCACAGACCACATTCATTAAGTCTTTTTCGGTTGAACACGAATCGGAAAAAGACTGCACGGCTTCATAGGCAATTTCATATGGACTCAACGGCATAAAATTACCAAATGAGTCTATTTCAGATTCAGAAGGAACGATCCAAGGATCGTCATAAAAAATAGTGTCTGATGTAATCATATGAATGGTTGCAAATGAAGATGATGCGTTGATTGGAGGAAAAGGAAAAGTTCCCAGTAAACCGGCATCTTTAACTAATCCTACTCCAACATCCTTATATGGGAAAGTCGTTTTACCAACATGCTGAATACTCTCTGAAGAGGCTGGGTCGGATGAAAAGTAAGCCAGCTGGTCTATTGTTACGATCTTTCCCTTATGTGGGAACTTTATTACTCGGAATACCGATGAAACGACCGCTGTCATAGCGTAAGACCAACTTCGACCCAAGAGAAGGTTGTAGTCTAGAGGGGCATCAACCACCTCCACATCTAGACTAACGGTTTTTCCTTCAACCCCTATAGGCAAATCCTGTAGAATGCCAAAAGGATGAAACCCACAGCCATCAAAGGCCTTAAGAATTGTCAGGGATTGATTTAGTGAAGGAGAACCAAGTGATCTCCAACACTGTATCGACATAATACACGTTGAAGCTCCCTCATCAATTACAGTCCGATGAATAGGCCTGTTTTTTACTATCACTGGGATCTGGAAAGCCATTTGATGAGGTAAACGCGGTGTACTATTTTCTAGATCAAAGATTATTAGGTTCGGGTCCTGAACGTCAACAGCTCCTATAGCCGACAAAAGTAATTTACGTTGTGCTGGGCATGATTGCAGCACTTCCAAAGCTGACATCGCTGAGGATGAAACAGCTAAATCCTCAACAATGTTATAATTCTGAGCCGCTCTCGCATGTGGATTGAAAGCAGACTTTCGAAGTATACCCTTGGCGGGCGGTTTGATTACTAAGTCTGGATTAGGTTTCTCGATCTGTAGTGGATCGGAACCAGGAGCTGAGGTTGATGGATTAGAATGAGAAGATTCTGCTTCTTTGCCATCAACAGGACTTTTACTACCATAATGTTGCGATCGAGTCGCAATCCTTACATGGGACATCATCAATATGGGTTCTTCATTGGCACTCGAGGAAGAACCTATCATCTTGCTATCTTGTTTTGGAAATGGATCCTTCAAAACAGCAGGAGTTTGGGAACCTTTGACGATTTTCGCAACCTCTGCTCGATGAGGGCAGTCTCTTGTAAAGTGTTCCTCTTCACAAATAAGACAAGGATATCGAGGTTTGTGCTTTTCATCATTGGATTCCGCCTTTTCGGATTTCTCTTTTGAACTCTTGTCCGTTTTATTCTTCTTCTTTCCTTTCTTCTTTCCACCGGATTTTGATTTAGTCGTAGATGACTCTACAGCGTGAATATCGGCGGAAATCTCTGCAGAAGAATCTCCTGTCGGGGAATCAAGTAAGGTTATGATAGGAGAAGAATTCTTGGAGGATTTCTTCTTGCTTTTAGTGTTAACCGTACCAATCATACCATCAGCGGCATGAGATCCCGAAGGAGCTGCAGCGATTTGATTTGACTTGGGAAGATCGGGGATCTTTTCGTGTAACGTACCTGACTGAGTATAAACTAAGTCGAGGTACTGTGCTTGAGAAATCACTTTCTCCTCAGTAACTACTCCGGCCTTAGCTACGTCTTCAGTAATCTTCGGTAACAATGATTTAACAAACCATTCAGCTAAGATCTGGTCCGGGATAAAAACTTTCACTAACCGCCTTCGACGTCTCCATTCATGAATATGATCGGAAATATAAGTGGATGTCGATTGCTTTAATGAAGTTAGTAACTTCGTCCCATTATCATATCTGACCGGCAACTGAAAATGAGTTAAAAACGAGGTAGCTAACTAGCTAAAATTATAAAAAGAGGCCCGTGGTAACTCAATATACCACTTGGCCGCAAGACCAATGAGAGTGCACTGGAAAAGACGTAAGCGGATCGAATCATCCGAGATGGAGTTAGAGTCACACTAGAGGTGGTAAGTCATCACATGGTTCGACGGGTCCTCTCCAGATTTACCTTCGAACTTGGGAATGTCACTAGGCAACTTATTCGGCATTGGCGGCCAAAACGGAAGATAATTAATTGGATCGTTCGTTAGGCGCGACAAGTCTGGTAAGTCCAAAGTTGCGATAAACGGTAGCTGCCGATTAAGATCCCTAAAACTCTGGGTCATGAGACCAGCCCCAGGAGGAGGATATCCAGGATAACTAGGAATAGGAATCGCGTTCGGGATATTGTATCCTCCTGGAAAACTAGGATTAACCGGACCGTACTGGGGTTGTTGTGGTTGTTGATAAGTGTACCCAGGATACGGTTGATACTGATAAACTGGCTGCTGAACAGCAAGACCGAATTGGTACTGTCCCTGGTACGGTTGATAAGTGAATTGTGGTTGACTTGTGACAACCGTGCTTAAACCAGGTTGTTCTACAGGCATCTGAACCATAGTTTGAATCGTGGATCCAGACGATGGTAAAGATATCTGAGGAGTAGATACAGGAACAGTAGAAACTGGAGCTGTCGATACTCCAGAAGTAGGTGGGGTAGATTGAACAGATGTTGCGGCAGTTGCAGCAGTCGTTTGAGATGGAGTACTAGGCGCAATAGGCCCAGACTGAGAAACTACCGAAGGCACAGAAGTTTGAATATTAGACTGGACTGGTTGCTGGGGTGAACCAGAAACTAAGGGTTTTCCAGTTTGAGATGACAACTGTACATTTGGCTGCAACACCTGTTGAATTTGTGATGGATCCCACACTATGTTCATTCCGGGGTACTGACCCATAACAGGTTGAGAATATTGAGATCCAAAACCGGGTTGAGGGTAGGATTGATAATTGAAAGGTACATTTCCCGTTCCTTGAACATAAGATTGACCTTGGGGTGGTTGGAAACCTTGGTTCAAGTACTGACCTTGGGGTAGATACCCTTGAGGCATGTACTGATACTGGGGTTGACCTTGAGGTATAAATTGATACTGGGGTTTACCTTGGGGTACATATTGAGTCTGGGGTTGACCTTGAGGAACGTAATGTACCGTAGGCACGTACGGTCCTTGAGGTTGCCCCCCAGATGCAAATTGTGTACCTTGAGGTTGCCTCCCAGGCGTTAATTGAGGCTGCCCCCCAGGCGGTAACTGGCCACCTTGAGGTTGAGAAATGGGAATAGAACCTGACATCATAAGAATGTCTTCTACGCTCAACGGCTTTGCACCATTGCTTCCAGTGAATAACCTTTGTTCAATGGGTTGAGGAGATGCTCCCGAAAAAGTACCAGAAAGTGACTGATACCCAGAGGGAACAGAAGGACCGCCGTACAAAAAAGATTCAGGCAATTGAGTAAACATGGACGACTGACCTGACATATTTACGGGAGTATAAAACCCCTAGGTGGATAAGGAGCACGAGGTGGTGAAAAACTTAACACTGAGTTGTCCAAATAATTAGTTAAAGAAAGATACCAAGTAGTACTCCTTGGTGGACTGTAAAAAATTGATTCACGCTCCCTTAGTTCGATAGTAGGTTGATTTTCAGGGATAGGGATGCCTATTTCTTCTTCCGGAGAAAGTTCTTCAATAGTTATCAAACCAGAAGGAAGATTTTTGGTGATTACTCTTTCTACCCTAGGTGAATTAGGAGCACTAGAAGTTGGAGAGACAAACCCCGATGTTGGAGTAACAGGTTCAGATATCTCAGGTTCTTCACCTATATCACTAGTAGATGAAAAGCTACCAGCAAGTTCGGAAACCGAAATAGCTTCAGGATTATAACCTGTTTCTAGAGTTTGGTAATCAGGATGAACGACCAATGAAGACTCTCCTTCTTCAGGTGACCCTACTTTACTGCCACTAGGAGTTACGAGGACTTTCAAACCTTCGTAATGGCCCGGGACATCTTCTGGAGGTTGGCCCCGAAGTCTACGGGACTTTCTCAACAAATCGGCCACGTTACAACCTCAGGAGACTGACCCCGAAGTCTATGGGACTATCTCGGTAATTCAGCCACAGCTAAAAACTTTTAACTACTGCACACGCAAACAAAGTAAAATCTCAAAGCAAACCGCCTAAAGTCTCTAAAGAACCAAACAAATTCGAATCACACGCCTAAAGAATCTAGGGCGTCAAACCACACACAAACAATAACTTTCCGGACCGAAAACACTAGTTGGTGATGAAATCCAACATCGCATAATTCAGTACAGAAATGGCGGGTGGAACAGTTACCCCGGCAACCTGCTTAATGAATAGACTAGACCAAGTTCCTCCACTTTAACCGTCTCGAGTGAAGTGAACCCCCCAGAAAATCCAAGTGAGTCTAGCCGACGTCTGCTCTAGGTACAGTGGGATCTTCCCTCCACCGTCACCTTAGGAAGAATCCTAAAGATAATAGTCAATAAGGTCACCAACAGCAACAAATATACCTGGGGGAACAGTCTACGATCCAATACGCACGCAAGGGCAGAGTAACAAGCTCAATCCCCTTGCCGGCTCCTTGACAATAATCCAAGGTTTACCGACAAGTGACCCCAGGCTCCTCGACAATGGTTAATCCGAGGTTTACCGTTTGTAGTACGTGCATATCTGGCGTCGTTCCCAATGAAGGAGGATTGATCCCCTCACTGGTTCGGACACGATCTCGTGCTTCTCCTTTAAGAGGAGATTTCCCAGAGCATAAATGTAACAATTGGATTTCTTCCTATCACAAGATGAGCTACTTGTTTGTTTTTACTGTCTTGGAGAGTTAATTACTCTCCTACTCCAAGACACTAGCCTGATCTATGTTGGTGTATCAGAGCCCTAGTAAATAAAAAGTTACTAAGTTAATTTTACTTTAAGCGTTATTTTTTATGGCTTTTCTTTATGACAAAAGGTAGTGGAGATGAAACTTATGATGTGTAGACTTGACTCAAATCCACTAAAAAGATGCACCTAGGATGAAAAAACAATCTTTCCTTTTCAATGAATTCCCTAGCTAAGAGAGTTGGAGAATGCAAAATTTATAAAGACAATTTTCTTAGCAATGAAAATCAAAGAAAAAATCTCTTTATCTTTTCCAAAGCACACAACACAAGACCACTAATTATTTCACGAAAACTTCCTTTCTCTTTTCAAAGACTTCAAACGCTACTAAAACAAACTTTCTTCAAAAGAGATTTTGTATTTTTCCTATTTTAACAAAGCATGTAAAACTACTTAACAAAAATCAATTTTAAGATCTATGAAAATCTAAGAGAAATTTACCTAAAAGCAAATCTAATGAGGTAAAAGCCTACAAAATATAATTCCAGGTTGTTTTACTCAGTTACAATTCAACCAAGGACTAATTCATGCAGAATCATAAATCAGTCAAAAACAAAAATAAAAAGCTCTTGTTTTTTTTCTTAAGAATGAAATTCACAGCTTAACAAACAAGCCTTCTCGAAATTCCGCAAAGAGACAACACAACGGTAGGTTTCTCAAACAAAGGTGGATTTTACGAATGGTCTGACTCCTAAGAAGACTGAAAAGACCAGGGATATCCAAGGTTTTTACAACTTCTAAATCCAGAGTCACTACAAGACCAATACAAAAATCAAACCTAGAGCTAGAATTTCTATGAACTTCCCTAAAACCCTTGATGCTAATGAAACAAGCCTAGATGAAAACTTCTGATAGGTAACCAGTGGATCTGGGTAGCAATAAATAAGCTATAAACAAGATCTAATAGGTAAAAAAGGAAAAAATTGAAATTTTCTAAACTTTTGACAGGGTACGCAGGCAGCCCGTTTGCACAGGTGCGGCCACGCTCTGTGCGCAAAGCAGAAGTGCGTACAGGTACGCACTGTGCTTAACTCAGAGGGTGCGTACTTCTCTAAAAAACAAGAAAAATAAAAAACTAACTCAACCTTAAGCTATTCCACCCAAATTCACAGTCAATCAGTCAAAAACTAGAAAGAAATCAACGTTTCTCAAATCAAAGTATCAATCAAAAGAGAAATCAATCAAATCCATGGATTCCCCAGCGGAGTCGCCATTTTGTCATGCGGAAAGAGTCAATTTTGCGGACAAAACCGACCTCCCTAGAAACTAAGGCGTTTCTAGTGACAAACAAAACAATCAAGCACTATCTTTCCCTAAATATGCATTTAAAATAAGAGCAACCAGGTGTTTAAGGCATACCTTTAGTCCAACGCTGTTTGTAGGGGCCAAGCCTCTTGGATCCAGATGAGCTCCTCTCCTTGAAGCCTGCATACACAAACAAGCAAACGATTACATAGCACCTGAATAACTCATATAATAAAACATATTCATCATAAAGACCAAGGAGTTTATGAAACAAATTATATATAACAACTTGTTGAGAAAAATGAACTTAATTGTATTAATTGGAAACAAAGGAAACCTTACAACCAGTGCCTTGGTGTTGTGCAGGTCCCTCCCAGGGTCCAGCAAGAGTTCTCCTCTACTTTGATCAGCTCACCCACTTCCAAATGAAGCTAAGAAAGGAATGGGATCTCTCCTCTCAAGCTCTATAAGGGAGTCCTAATTTCAGCAGCATCTACCCTTAGGAATGTTCAGCTTTCAACCTCCCCTCCCTCTGGCCCAATGCCTGTATTTATAATGCTTTGGAGGAAGTTAAACAGGTCCACCATCAATGGGATAACCCCCTCTTTGAAAGGGATAGCTCCCCTCTTCATGGGATAAGTTCCTCTTTCATTGGGATGCATGAACCATCTGGAGGCGCTCAATCCACGTCAAACCATCTTCTAGAATGCTCTAGAATCGATCGCAAGTAAGTTTTTTGAAGTAAAACTTGCGCCTTTTGACTTTTACAGGGGTACGCACCCACCCCTTTACAGACAGAGCGTACAAGTACGCAGGTATTATGTACTTGAGGTGCGGGCATGCAGGTAAGAGCAAGAGAAACTGCGGAACCAGAGTTATATTGATTTTTTAAAGGCTTTCTCTCTTTTTTGGAGTTTGACATGAGGAGCAGAGGTATAAGACTTGCCAAGGAGGACAATATGGTTATTGATGGAGCCATACTGACTGTAAATAGTCATGGTGACAAATTTTAGTGTAACACTTATTCCTAACCAAGATCACGGACTTAAAGGGGATCGTTGGCGATTTAGGGATGATGAAGATCACCCTAAAACCCAATGCGAATCTGGTTAAGCAGAGGCCTTACTGCTTGAATCCGAAGTACAAGGAAAAGTTCCACGTAGAACTAGAAAAAATGCTCACAGTGGGAATCATTGAGCTAGTGGAAGAATCCGATTAGTGAGCCCTGTGGTATTACAGGAGAAGAATTAGAAGGGTGAGATAAGAATATGTGTGGACCTCAGGAAATTGAATGACGCCTGTGTGCACGACCCATTCCCAACTCTGTTCATAGACGAAGTATTGGAAAATGTCGGCAGGCAAGAAGCATATTCGTTTACTGATGGGTTCTCAGGGTACCACCAGATCAAAATCATGCCGGAAGATAGGAGCAAGACCACCTTCGCAACTGAGTGGGGCTGCTTTCAATACACCGTTATGCCATTTGGATTAAAGAACGCGCCAGCCATCTTTTCGCACATAGTTGTTGCAGCATTCAAAGAGTATATCCACAAATTCCTAGAGGTCTACCTGGATGATTGGACTATATTTGGATTGGTCAAGCACCATGTAGCGAGCTTATGCTTGATGCTGGATACTTGCCGACGACACCAAATCGTGCTAAACCTTAAAAAGTGTATGTTCCTCGTTCCCTTTGGGAACCTGTTAAGACATGTGGTGTGCAAACAAGGATTAATGGTAGACCCCACGAAGATTGTCGTAATTCTGAATTTGGAAGCACCGCGAAGTGTTAAAGAGTTGTGTGCTACCTTGGGACATATGGGGTACTACAGGAAGTTCATCAAAAGCTATGCCCAGATCACCGCGCTAATGGAGAAACTATTGAAAAAGGATGTCACGTTCTGCTGGAATGATGATTGCATGAAGAGCCTGGATGTACTAAAAGAGAAATTGGCCTCCGCTCCAATCCTGGTCTTCCCAAAATGGGATGTGGAGTTTCATGTCCATGTTGACGCGTCATGCATAGCACTGGGCACGATGCTCACACAAGAGGGTGGAGAGGGTTTGGATCATCCTATTACATTTGCAAGTTGCAGGTTGTCCAAAGCGGAAAAGAACTATTCCACAACTGAGCGCGAGGGGTTGGCTATGGTGTACGTGCTCCAAAAATATCAGCATTATTTGCTAGGAGGACATTTCAAGATGAATACAGACCATTCCGCACTGAAATACTTGGTCAATAAGCCTGTGTTGGGGGTGCGCATATGCAGGTGGCTCTTATTGTTCCAAGAATATGACTTTGAGGCCGTGGTAAAGCGTGGACGCCTGAACGCAGGACCGAATCACCTGTCATGTATTGAGATAGGCGAGGAACCTACTAGTTTGGAGGAAGGATTACCTGACATGTAGCTCTTTGCTATGCATGTTGCGGACGGGCACTTTGAAGATATAATCCACTCTCTGACAACCAGGACCACGCCGAAGGAATACTCCATCCAACAAAAGAAGGAACTGGTGGTGCGCGTGGCTAACTTTTCTGCCATCGCGGGGCACCTATACAAAATGGGGAATGATGAGATACTACGAAGGTACGTACCTAAATTTGAACAAAGTCATATCCTTGCGGAAACGCATGGCGCACTGCAAGAGGATACTATGCAAGATGCGCGATCGCACAAAAGATTCTCTGCGCAGGGTTGTGGTGGCCAACCCTTCACCAGGATTCAAAGCACATTGTAAGGCCTATGATATATGTCAGAGGACGGGTAAACCATCACGTAGGGACGAGATTCCTTTGAATCCACAAATGACATTGTAGCCCTTCGAAAAATGGGCAATCGACTTTGTAGGACCTATTAAACCTCAGGGAAAAAAGGGCGCATGATACATTATCACCACGACAGAGTACCTGACACGTTGGGTAGAAGTGCAGCTGGTCAAAGACTGCATGGCCGCCACGGCTACAAAGTTTTTGTTTGAACACATGTTGACTCGATTTGGCTGTCCGAAAATCTTAATGAGTGATCATGGTACACATTTCCTGAACGAAACCATCAGCACACTAAGAGAAGAGTTCCAGGTGTATCACCAGAAAAGCACACCGTATCACCCAAAAGGTAATGGGACAGTAGAAGCATTCAACAAAATATTGGACACTGCGCTAACCAAAGTATGCAACGTGCAGTGGAGCAATTGGGACCTGCGCGTACCTGCAATATTATGGGCTTATAGGACAACATGCAAGAAACTGATGGGATAGACACCTTTCCGGTTAGTTTATGGCGTGGAAGCTATCATGCCAATGGAGTATATTGTACCTAGTCTGCGCATAGTAGTGCTCACAGGTATGACAGACCGCGAAGCCCTAGACGAAAGGCTCACGCAATTGGAAGAACTCGAGGAGGAACGGTTCCTGGCTGGCTTTCATCAACAAGTGCAAAAACAATGTGAGAAGGCCTGGCATGATTGCCATATTAAGTTGCACACCTTTAAGGTAAATGATTTGGTGTTGTTGTATGACAGTAAGTTTGATAAATTCCCGGGAAAGTTCAGAATGCATTGGTTGAGACCATACGTTGTTAAGGAGGTCACGGATGGAGGCACAATACAGCTAGTCAAACTAAATGGAGAGCCTTTCCCAGGAAAAGTGAATGGCAGTCGCTTGAAGCCCTACACGGGTGGCCCAACTATCTGACTAACCGGTAGAAGCATAGTCTTCACGCCCCAAGGATCCGGAAAAAGGCGCGAGACTATAAACAAATGCAGGGGATACTGGCACAGCTACAAAAAATCAGTTTTGATATAGAGGTCTCGAAATAGGGTATGCAGCAGATCCAACAAGCAACAGCTCAGTGCGCTACTAACCTCTGCGCAGTTCGAGAATAATTGGAGGGACTCTGCACAAAGATCACCATGCCAACAGAGTGACTCGAGGGCGAGTCACGATGTTTATGATGGGGGCCTGTTGGGCATGGAATCTGTTATCACTCAGGTTGTCCTTAAGCTCCGGAAACGGATACGGCCGAGGTAACCACAGACCAACTTTGGACTACAGGTTCTAGCCAACCTGCAATCAGAGAGGGCTCTCTCTTTATGATTTAGCTTTGTTGAAAAGGATTTTAGGCTAGGTCTTGAGTTCAGAGGGTTTTGTTTTGTTTTTAGTGGGAAAATTGACGTTTTCAGACAGAGAGGCAAGGCATAATCTGGTAGTTTCAAACCATTGGGCGTGGAGTCGAGGAGGAGAACTGCTGGTGCATTTCTTCGGTCACAAGAGAGGTAAAATGGAGTAAGATAGCTGAGCATGAAACAATATTTCAGGTTTAAATGATGGGAAGAATACTAAGTAATGAGAGGCAGTTAAGAATCTCTCAATCAGCTAAACAGATGGAGGTAACAGAGCTCTACCTAGGGGCAGTGAAGAATCCCTAGATAATTGGCCAACACAAGTGAATCGGGGTAAACATGAGCCAGGAGGAATTCATATTCATAACCAATTCAATCAAAGGAAAACATAAAGAAATAGCAGAAATTGAGCATAGAGTGTATTTAAACAAATTCTAAGCTATTCTTTCTTTCTGCTATCTAGATAGTGGTAAACAATAAACAGAGGTAAGATGCACTTATTGCTTCAGGCTGCAGCACAAGAATTCCATCTTCATATCTCCAAAAGCATTCATTTACAACAGTCAGTTTGCTCTCCAAGCTTTCAGCAATCTTTGATTATAGAAACAACTCAGGTATACAATGCGAGTCTCTAGTGAAAATTATCAATCAACCAACCCTTGTAACAATGTAGAGGGCTGTATATATAGGGCAAAACTATCTACAGAGTTCCTTTATTACATCTTGACCTAATTAGGTCTGAAAGAAAGATGATTACTTAACCTAATTCTATCTAGAAATAAATGCAAAAAATATCTCGGGCTGCGCTCAGGGCCGCCGTATCAAAACTGAGTAAATGATGTTATCCTTGGTGGCTTGCTACAGTGTTTTCTGAAATAAATGTGTATGGGTTTCTGCATCTCTGCTGTCTGTCTGCATTTAAAGCTTTAACTATGATTTGAGGGCAAGGATGGGCTCATGCCTCTTGATTTGACTTTCTGGGGGGGTTCATCAATGTTCAGGTGCTTCGAGCCCCTAAAAAATCTTCGGCTGATACTCTTTGGCAATAAACCGATGCTATTCTGACGTGTTGGTGGGTCTAATCACAAATTAATGGCCGCTGTTCGGCCTCTGTTTCCTTCAAAACTGTTTTCTGCTCCTCTCGGCAAGCTTCGCGAAGAAAAATGGTTCATTCGGCGCCTTTCGGGCTTCCTGGGGGCTGCAGAATGAAAAGATTCCCTGAAGATTCCCCATTCTGGCCCAAAAAATCTAGTCTCTCATCAAAAACTGCCTCAGAAACTGATTCCGGGGCTCCGAAGTGCGATTTTTTGCCCTTCGCGCCAAAAAGTGCTGATGACGTCAGCATGACGTCAGTGGATGTGACTTCGTACGGCGGGTGACGTCAGCGATGACGTCAACATGATGATGTGGCAGGATGACGTCAGCTGGTGATGTCATCATGTACGGACGGTGACGTGGCATGTACAGTGGCAGGGTACGGTGGCAGGAGGCCACGTGGCTGGTGACTCGGCGGTACGGTGGCAGGAGGCCACGCAGGCGGACGACGTGTCGCGGTGACTGGGCTGGGGGGGTGACGTAGGCAGGTGATGTGGGGCTTACATCATAGGGGAGGGCGGTAAGCGGTTTTGGGCGCACCGCCATTAGCGCCTGGGCGGTTTTGGGGGGAGGGGCTCTGCCACACCCCAGAGCCTGACGCGTGGCGGGAGTACGGCGGTAATACCGCCCATCTCCCGGATGCTAAAGCTCGGGCGTTTCGAGGATGGGAGGGCCCGTCAGCCGTAGATCTGCGGGGCGGATGATCCAACGGCTGGCGGGGATGGCGAGTCGGCGGGGGTATACGGCGGGGAATATGCGCGGAATATTCCAATTTAAATAGCGCGCGCAGGTGGGGTTTGAAACTTAGGTTTAGTGGGTTTGGGGGGTAAATACGGGCGCGGGTTAATGTATTTTATGCCCGAAACTTAGGATAAAGGGGCAAAAAGTGGGTTTTTGAGGGTTTTTAGGGCTAGGGAAGAGGTTATTAATCTGGCCAAGTGTCAGATTAATCCCTGTTTAGACACGGATGGGCTAAAAGCAGCCCCAGATGGACTGTTCTTTCCCTGACTTAGAGAGAATATGGCTATATTGCCAGGGAGGGGATATTTACATAGGGGAATTTTATATACAAAGTTTTAGTAGGGGAAGGGGGAAAACTGATAGGGAGTTATATAATACTTGTTAGTAGTTAATATGAAAATGATAAGCAGGCGCTAAGGTCAGGGCCCTTAGGCTAATTTTGGGGAAAAGAGTTTGAAAAGAAATAAAATCCTTGAGTGAAGCAGATCTTCACCAAGGCAACTGATATGGATGATGATGAAACTAAGAGGAATCAAGCAGATCTTGACCTCTTTGGGAAGTTAGTAAGTGACTTGGGGAATTAGAAGAAGGGGGAGTTAGTTATGTCCACCTTTGAGCTCCCTTGCATGAAAACTGCCTGCACTGTGATCTGTAAAGTTAAAGCACTTTGTAACACAAAATTGATCATAAATTATCATTCTGCAACCACACAGCTACCTACCCAGCCTACTCTCCTAACATTTTTTCTTCTTTTGAATTGGGTGCACTTAGACTTGCAAACCCAGATTTACAATTTTTCTTTTGAATTTTTCCTATCTAAATCTACACTTATTTCTGCCAGGGCCCAGATTAAACAGTTGGGTCCCTTTGATTCTCTACCTATCTACAGATCTGCCAAGATTAAACTGTTTGGACAGATATCATTCTCTATATTCTAAAACAGGAAATTGAAACCTAGGGAGACCAAGATTAAACTGTTTGGACCTCCCTTAAATGAAAACTCTTCAAAACTGGAACAACTCATCAAAAATGGAATACAGCAGTGCATTTGGACTAAGCATACTTCATGGCACCTCGTGGAAATATGGAACACTGCAGCCTGCAAAGTATGACATATTTGGCATGTAAAAATGTCAATCATGAAAAATGATACCCTGTTGCAACAGGAGGCTAACAGTGGCTCCACTTGGGGATGGCCTTCCCTTGTGGAAGGCCAAGAACAGCAGGTCAGACTGCCTTGATCTTCTGTGGTTGTTGTAGACTGCAAACACTTCTTTGTTCTGGCTGCTAAAAATATAAACTTTGAACTATGAACAACCTCCTCCTCAACTGAATTACTGTGAAATGTACAGCATCGCCTGCTTTCTTCTGCGTGCTTGATAATTATGTACAACATTGTTTGAGCATTATGCCTCTGAAAACCATGGGCCAAAACTGATGTGTCTTCTCTGACTCTGGTCCTGAACAGTTACTGACCAATTTCTTCTTCCTTGTCAACATTCTTTTGGCTGAAGATTACAATCTGCCACAGCTTGCCTTTACCATGGTATATTGTGATGCGTCTGTGCTATTCTTCGCTGTTGTGCTGAAATTAGTGCAGAGACAGGGCCTTTAAAACTGGAATACTTGCATCAGCTGGATCTTCACAGATTTACTGCTGCTTCTTAAACAATCGGCTTGCTTACAAAAATGAAAACAAAGTGCTGATATATACAAATAAGACTGTACAACGATATATACAAAACTGCATTGTGTCCCTTTAAAAGGGGTCATGGTAATGCTTCAGCATACGGCCATTGACAGGGCCTTCTTCAGCAGAACAACCCTCTACAGATCTGAGAAAATAAGTGTTATTTCCCTGAACAGCAGAAATAACCAATGGACCTCTCCATAGAAAATCAAACTTGGCATGTTTGCCCTTGTCTTCCCTTCTTGAGTCCCATCTTAGAACTTTGTCACCAACATTGAAATCCTCAGCCTTAGCTCTCTTGTCAAACATCTTTTTGAGCTTTTCTTGCACAATTTGAGCTCTGTCATAAACTTGTTCTCTGGTTTGTTGCAGATGGATGGTCTGATTGATTCTTCTTTGAATGTCATTCGGTTCAGCTTGAATCTCTTGTAACAGCTTGATAGTAGGAATGCCCAGGGATGAAGGAAATCTGGCCTCCATGCCATATACTAGCTCATAAGGGCTCATCCCAATTGATCTTTTGCTTGAAATTATGTCTGCCCATAGGGCATTTACCAGTTTTTTGTGCCAGTTCTTCTTGTTTTCTTCCAGCATTTTCTTTATGATGTTGATGAGGCTTTTGTTAGATGATTCGGCCAAGCCATTACCTTGAGGGTAATAGGCTGCGGAGTGGCCCAAGGTAATATGAAATCTGTGGCAAAAATTGATCATCTTTTTGGACTTAAAGGCAGCGGCATTGTCAGTGATGATTTTCTCAGGGCAGCGAAATCTGGAAAGGATATTACACTCAAGGAATTGGATAATGATGGTGTCATTGGCTTGTCTACAGGGAATGGTTTCAACCCACTTAGTGAAATAGTCGGTGGCTGTTAGGATCCATTTGTGCTGGCCAGAGGAAGAGGGATGGATTTCTCCAATGAAGTCAAGACCCCATTGTTGAAAAGGTTTTTCGGTTGAGATGGATTTAAGGGGCAGGGGTAATAGCTTTCTCTTGCCCTCAAAAATTTGGCATTTGTGACATGACATGGCAAACTTCTTTACATCTGCAAAAAGGGAGGGCCAATAAAAAGCAGCCCTTAAAATTTTATCAGCAGTGGACTTCCAATATAGATGTCCTCCACAGTCACCTGCATGGAATTATTTCATGACATTGTTAGTTTCATTTATGGTTAAACAATTGAGCAATATACCTTCATGATTTCTCCAAAATAATGCACCATCTATAACACAAAACTTTAAAGCCTTCATTTTCAAAAATCTTTTCTTGGTTCTGGACAATCCTGGGGGAGCACACAGGTTTAATAATACAAAGCATATATCAGCGTACCATGGGGATTGTAAAAAGATTTCACTGATCTGTGGAGTCGCCAGCTCCGGTTCATTGTTCAGCTGGTTAATCTCTAAGGCTTGAAAATTTGTTTCAGACATCAGTTTAGCTAAACCTTGTCCCTTTATCAGCTTGGTTGGTTTTATTTTTATGTCATATTCAAGGATATTTGCAATCCACTTGCCTCTTTTGCCTTCTAATCCTTCTTGAGTCAATATGTCCTTTACAGCAGCGTGTGGGACATAGGCAATCACATGTGAATATAAAATGTACACTCTGAAATCCTTGATGGCCTTAACAAGTGCGTAGGCCTGCTTTTCCATTATTGGGTACTTCAAAGGGGCGTCTCTTAGAGCTCGTCTGAAAAAAGCAATTGGCTTTTCAGCTCCCTGTTCATCCTTTTGCAAAAGGACAACGGCTATAGTGTGATCAGATGCAAACGAAAATATGATAAAATCTTTGTCAAACTGTGGGCTAGTTAGGACAGGGGTTTGTGTTAAGGCTGATTTGATACTCTCAAATGCTTGCTTAGTTTCAAGAGACCATTTTACCTTGGCATCCTTCTTTAACATGTTCCTTAACAATCTTATCAGCTCAGCTAGATTTGGGATAAATCTTCTCAAGAAGTTGATTTTCCCAAGGAATGCTTGTAGCTCTTTAATGTTTCTCGGAAATGGGATTTGGAGGATGGCTTGTATTCTTTCAGGATCAATTTTGATCCCATCCTTTGATATGATGTGGCCGAGTAATTTGCCTTCTTCAAGGCCAAACAGAGACTTCTTGGGGTTCAAGGAAATGCCATATTTCCTACATGTCATGAAAATTTGCCTAAGATGCTTGAGGTGTTCTTCATCAGATTTGGAAAATGGGGTTAAGTCATCAAGGTAGACAACTAGGAAGTCATGTATTTCTTTGGCGAAAGCAATATCCATTGCACGTTGAAAGGTAGCGCCAACGTTTTTAAGACCAAATGGCATCTTTACATACTTGAATGTTCCCCAGGGTGTAGTAAAAGCAGTTTTGTCTTGATCGTCCGGGTGAACAAGTATTTGGTTGAAACCTGAAAAACCATCTAGCAAAGAGATTCTAGATGATCCCACTACTCTCTGCAAGATGTGGTCCATTTTAGGCAAAGGGTAATGGTCCTTTAGGGAGACTTGATTTAAATTTCTGAGATCTACACAAAGTCTGATTTCGCCTGTCTTTTTTCTCGTAGGAACAAGATTAGACACCCATTCAGAAAATCTGATGGGTGCTATGATGCCTGCTTCAAACATCCTCTTTACTTCCTTCTCAATCGGGGGAAGAAGCATAGGGTTAATTCTTCTAAGTTTCTGCTTGAAGGGTTTCTGGTTTGGTTTTAAAGGAATGGTGTGTTGGATCACCGAGGTGTCATAAGATTTCAGATCCTCATAGCTCCAAGCAAATACATCTTGGAACTCTTTGAATAAGTCAATGTACTTGGGCTTTTGATCAGGTGGCAAATTTTTGGACAGTTTGATCAGTTTTGGCTTTTCTGCTGTCCCAATGTTATGTTCCTCTATATCAGTGTTTATGGGCTGCAATTTTGGCTTTCTTGGCACATCATTAGCATCAAACATGTCTTCTAGTGGGGTTAGGCCAGCAGGCAGAAAGTTATCCTTTAAGTCAATGATGTCTGCCTCTGTTTTGGCTGTATCTTCCAAGTGTATTTGTTTCAGTTGTTCTATGTTTTCTTTGTCGAAAATAGTTTGTTTCAGGATTTGCTTGGCTGTTGCAGCTGTTATAGTTTTCTGATTTTCATTTGTTTGTTGTTCTGGATCTGTCATAGCATCCATGTCGATGTTCATATTCGAAAACTCATGCTCAAGGGTGAGGAAATTGTTAATCTGGGCATCATTTTCGAACACTTACCAGTCTTTAACGTTATTTGGGACTGCGGGCCTATGCTTTATTTCAGCTGTGAAGTGATGGTTTGGGTCAAAAGGAAGCTTGCATGTACTAGCAAAGGTGGCCAAGCTGTGTGCATGAATGTTGTGATTTCTGAAAATCTTGTCAAGCTTGAATTCAGTGAATGCCTGGAGTATGTTAGTAGCAGCTATCCTATAGGCTCTCATTCTATTGTCATTGGTTACAAAATTGCCTTTCATCTGTTGTATGATTAAATCAGAGTCTCCTAAAATAGACACTTTTGCAGCTCCCAGAGCTCTGAGGAGTTTTAGACCTAAAAGCAGAGCCTCATATTCTGCCATGTTATTTGTGCATTTAAAATTCAATCTGTAGGCATGACCTTCTGCATGGTTGTTATATGTGTTGTGAATCCATACACCTGCCCCTGCTCCTAACTTGTTGACAGAGCCATCAAACTCTAAATACCATGTGATTTCTTGCTTATTGTCAGTATCAAGAGATTGAGTTGTTTTAGGATTGGGCAGATTTATAATGTCCGTTTGGGGAACTTCTTTCGGTAGGCTGGTTGCATCAACTGCTGTGCAAGTTTCGTCAGTGTGTGCAACTGATTCTTCATTGATGTGTGCTTGTTGCTCTAGAGTGAAGGGCTCATTACCAGTTGGAGAATTTGTATCATCATTAAACAAAATAAAGGAATCCATATCAGAGTGGATTGAGTAAATGGGAAAATTTTCAGGCTTGCTCTCACTACTTACCACATATTTCATGAGTGTTTCTCTATACAGTCTCTTTGGTTGCCCAAAGACTGAAATGGTGGCATAGGAAAGGTCTAATTGAAGGGATCCTTGGAGCTTTGCTCCCCATGATCTTGACAGGAGCATACCGTATTTTGGTGGAATGTCAGCAACCACTACATCCATGAGGATGGTCTTATTGGGATATTGGACTAAGGAGACACACAAGTCTTTGATGAGGCCTAGACATTTCACTTGACTTGAGTCAAATGAGTATAAATCTTTGTAAGGTCTTGTAACATCAAGATTCAGTTTTTCCATAACTGCTTTGGGCATAAGATTGTGTGATGCCCCTGAGTCAAACATAGCGTTGTGCAAAACTTTGTCATGTATATGCAAACTGACATAAAAGGGTGGGACAGGTCCATGTGTTGATTTTCCATTAACTTCTAGGCCAAATAGCAGCTCTGGGGTGTCATCTAAAACATTTACATCATCCTTAACCTCTGGCATTTGAAGTGATCTTTGAATTTGTTGCCTATATACATCGTGTTTGGCAAGTTCTGAGAGGGGAATGGATATTTTTAACTTAGCTATTTCTGTCTCTAAGTTAAATGGCTTTTCCAGTGGAGTCTTGGTGTTGATAATGGCAGTTTTTTCTGTTTCATTTGAATTGTCTACGTTTTGCTCTTGTTTATCAGCGTTATGGGAAGTTTTTGCTTGCGGTTTCTCAACTTCAGGAGAGTTTTTTGGGACCCTGTTTGAGCTTTCTTTCAAGGAAGAAGGTGGCAAAGGCTGATCTTTGGAAGGTTGTATTTCTGTTATGTCTTCTACAGTCACTTGATGCGGGTTTGGAATAGGTATATCAATTGGTTTTGTTATGATAGCCTTGCCTTTGATCTTGTTGGGCTGTTTGCTATCCTTCATTTTACTAGGTTCGGAAATGTCAATGGTCCTAGTTCTCAGCTTATATTGTTTGTGTACTTCATACACAGCGGTATCATATCCTTGTTTAAAATCAAAAGACTCGCCAGACCTAGTCTGAAACTGATTGTAGTCGGGTTCGTTTTGGTCTTCTTGGGACAGGACAGTTTGGTGCTCACCCTTTAGATCCATTAAGTTCATGTGAGTGTCCTCTATGGGTTCATTAGAAGTAGATCCTTCAACATAATTATCTTGGAAAGGGGGTCTTATATCATGGTCTTGGTTAGGCCTACCAGTATTTGTGTTCTGTGTTTTTCTAAAATTTGGGTTCCTTATGGGATTAGACTGTTGTCCTTCCCATGATGCTTTTCTCTCCACATTTTCTACTCTTTCTCCCAGCCTTTGCAGGCCACTAATGATAGCATCAAGCTTTTGATCAAAAGCTGAGGGTTCTTCCTTAAAGGTGGTTCTTCTTTCCATTCTAGCTCTATTTCTTTTGGCAATTAAATTGGCTTCTACGCTGACAGCAACATTTTGCATGTCCGCAAGGGTTTGAGGAGCTCTTTCTTTTAACTGGTATGCCATATCCGGGTCGAATCCGTCAGGAAATTTGTACAAGGCAAGGTCAGGTGGAGGCCTTAGGTTCTATGGTATTGCGTTATATACATTATTGAATCTTGCACAGTACTCCAAAACAGTCTCTTGAGGACCTCGTTTGATCGTATCATATTCAGCTAGTATGTGCAAGGGGTCTTTCTTTTTCTCCCATCTGTTGGTAAAGGATTGGTAAAGCTCATCTGGGGTGGTTATGGAATTTGCAGCAAGTGATCTGAACCAAGTTCTTACATCACCTGTTAAACTCTGAACAAAAATTCTCATTCTTACACTATCATCATCTATTTCGTAGTTTTCAAAATAGTCTTGCATCTTCTTGGTGTGCTGAATGGCTATGAAAGGACCGGTGGAATCAAAATATGTGATTTTTGATTGGTACTCTTGAGGTAAAGCCCCAGCATTAGCAGGTAATTGCAGGGGTGCATATCTATTAGCCATATTGGCAGGTATAAGTGGAACAACTGGAGTAACGGGGATCACAGGAGTAACTGGAACACTGGAAACAACAGTAGTGTTAGTATGTACAGTGAATGAAGGTGTGGAAGGAGTACTACGAGATGTAGATGATGAACTAAGAGAAATAGGGGTTGACCGGAACAAAACCTTGACAGGAGTCGGAATACTGCTAGGGTAAGCTGTTTCAGGGCTCAAATCAGCAAAATTTTCCTGTCTTTCTTGCTTCCTAAGGTTTTTTGAGATTATGTTAGGGTTTTCAAAAACAGCTGGAGGGTTGGGATCTGGATTTGATCTGGTATATCGTGGATTTTTCTTGGGAGCCAGCTTCCGAATTGTTTTTTGGGTATTTTTTCTGGGAATGTTTTTGTAATCAACAAGGGACTAATTAAAATATGGGACAGCTTGTTTGTAACTTAAAACTAGCATGAAGATTGACTAAAGCAGCATTTATTTACTCCTGTTAATGCAAAGCAAAAAACAGTTTCAAAGGCTTCCTGGCTGACATTCAGGCTTCATCAGTAGTTTTAAGAGATAAACAGGAGTTGGAAAGTTTGATTTATGGCCTCAGCGGAGCTTTCTTACCTTCTTCGTGAAACTATCTGAGGAAGTTCCCCAGTGGAGTCGCCATTATGTTATCACTCAGGTTGTCCTTAAGCTCCGGAAAAGGATACGGCCGAGGTAACCACAGACCAACTTTGGACTGCAGGTTCTAGCCAACCTGCAATCAGAGAGGGCTCTCTCTTTATGATTTAGCTTTGTTGAAAAGGATTTTAGGCTAGGTCTTGAGTTCAGAGGGTTTTGTTTTGTTTTTGGTGGGAAAATTGATGTTTTCAGACAGAGAGGCAAGGCATAATCTGGTAGTTTCAAACCATTGGGCGTGGAGTCAAGGAGGAGAACTGCTGGTGAATTTCTTCGGTCACAAGAGAGGTAAAATGGAGCAAGATAGCTGAGCATGAAACAATATTTCAGGTTTAAATGATGGGAAGAATGCTAAGTAATGAGAGGCAGTTAAGAATCTCTCAATCAGCTTAACAGATGGAGGTAATAGAGCTCTACCTAGGGGCAGTGAAGAATCCCTAGATAATTGGCCAACATAAGTGAATCGGGGTAAACATGAGCCAGGAGGAATTCATATTCATAACCAATTCAATCAGAGGAAAACATAAAGAAATAGCAGAAATTGAGCATAGAGTGTATTTAAACAAATTCTAAGCTATTCCTTCTTTCTGCTATCTAGATAGTGGTAAACAATAAACAGAGGTAAGATGCACTTATTGCTTCAGGCTGCAGCACAAGAATTCCATCCTCATATCTCCAAAAGCATTCATTTACAATAGTCAGTTTGCTCTCCAAGCTTTCAGCAATCTTTGATTATAGAAACAACTCAGGTATACAATGCGAGTCTCCAGTGAAAATTATCAATCAACCAACCCTTGTAACAATGTAGAGGGCAGTATATATAGGGAAAAACTATCTACAGAGTTCCTTTATTACATCTTGACCTAATTAGGTCTGAAAGAAAGATGATTACTTAACCTAATTCTATCTAGAAATAAATGCAAAAAATATCTCGGGCTGCGCTCAGGGCCGCCGTATCAAAACTGAGTAAATGATGTTATCCTTGGTGGCTTGCTGCAGTGTTTTCTGAAATAAATGTGTATGGGTTTCTACATCTCTGTTGTCTGTCTGCATTTAAAGCTTTAACTGTGATTTGAGGGCAAGGATGGGCTCATGCCTCTTGATTTGACTTTCTGGGGGGGTTCATCAATGTTCAGGTGCTTCGAGCCCCTAAAAAATCTTCGGCTGATACTCTTTGGCTTTTCATCTTCATCTGATACTCTTTGGCAATAAACCGATGTTGTTCTGACGTGTTGGTGGGTCTAATCACAAATTAATGGCCGCTGTTCGGCCTCTGTTTCCTTCAAAACTATTTTCTGCTCCTCTCGGCAAGCTTCGCGAAGAAAAATGGTTCATTCGGCGCCTTTCGGGCTTCCTGGGGGCTACAGAATGAAAAGATTCCCCATTCTGGCCCAAAAAATCTAGCCTCATCAAAAACTGCCTCAGAAACTGATTCTAGGGCTCCGAAGTGCGATTTTTTGCTCTTCGCACCAAAAAGTGATGATGACGTCAGCATGACGTCAGCGGATGTGACTTCGTATGGCAAGTGACGTCAGCGATGACGTCAACATGATGACGTGGCGGGATGACGTCAGCAGGTGATGTCATCATGTACGGATGGTGACGTGGCATGTACAGTGGCAGGGTACGGTGGCAGGAGGCCACGTGGCTGGTGACTCGGCGGTACGGTGGCAGGAGGCCACGCAGGCGGACGACGTGTCGCGGTGACTGGGCCGGGGGGGTGACGCAGGCAGGTGACGTGGGGCTTACGTCACAGGGGAGGGCGGTAAGCGGTTTTGGGCGCACCGCCATTAGCGCCTGGGCGGTTTTGGGGGGAGGGGCTCCGCCACACCCCAGAGCCTGACGCGTGGCGGGAGTACGGCGGTAATACCGCCCATCTCCCGGACGCTAAACCTTGGGCGTTTTGAGGATGGGAGGGCCCGTCAGCCGTAGATCTGCGGGGCGGATGATCCAACGGCTGGCGAGGATGGCGAGTCAGCGGGGGTATCGGCGGGGAATATGCGCGGAATATTCTAATTTAAATAGCGCGCGCAGGTGGGGTTTGAAACTTAGGTTTAGTGGGTTTGGGGGGTAAATACGGGCGCGGGTTAATGTATTTTATGCCCGAAACTTAAGATAAAGGGGCAAAAAGTGGGTTTTTGAGGGTTTTTAGGGCTAGGGAAGAGGTTATTAATCTGGCCAAGTGTCAGATTAATCCCTGTTTAGACGCGGATGGGCTAAAAGCAGCCCCAGATGGACTGTTCTTTCCCTGACTTAGAGAGAATATGGCTATATTGCCAGGGAGGGGATATTTACATAAGGTAATTTTATATACAAAGTTTTAGTAGGGGAAGGGGGAAAACTGATAGGGAGTTATATAATACTTGTTAGTAGTTAATATGAAGATGATTAGCAGGCGCTAAGGTCAGGGCCCTTAGGCTAATTTTGGGGAAAAGAGTTTGAAAAGAAATAAAATCCTTGAGTGAAGCAGATCTTCACCAAGGCAACTGATATGGATGATGATGAAACTAAGAGGAATCAAGCAGATCTTGACCTCTTTGGGAAGTTAGTAAGTGACTTGGGGAATTAGAAGAAGGGGGAGTTAGTTATGTCCACCTTTGAGCTCCCTTGCATGAAAACTGCCTGCACTGTGATCTGTAAAGTTAAAGCACTTTGTAACACAAAATTGATCATAAATTATCATTCTGCAACCACACAGCTACCTACCCAGCCTACTCTCCTAACATTTCTTCTTCTTTTGAATTGGGTGCACTTAGACTTGCAAACCCAGATTTACAATTTTTCTTTTGAATTTTTCCTATCTAAATCTACACTTATTTCTGCCAGGGCCCAGATTAAACAGTTGGGTCCCTTTGATTCTCTACCTATCTACAGATCTGCCAAGATTAAACTGTTTGGACAGATATCATTCTCTATATTCTAAAACAGGAAATTGAAACCTAGGGAGACCAAGATTAAACTGTTTGGACCTCCCTTAAATGAAAACTCTTCAAAACTGGAACAACTCATCAAAAATGGAATACAGCAGTGCATTTGGACTAAGCATACTTCATGGCACCTCGTGGAAATATGGAACACTGCAGCCTGCAAAGTATGACATATTTGGCATGTAAAAATGTCAATCATGAAAAATGATACCCTGTTGCAACAGGAGGCTAACAGAATCCCCCCAAGGCATGTTTTTGGGCTCAAAGCCCAAGTTTTGACCGAATCTTGTTGTAAAGATCCGCGAATTGAGGGCGCGGGGTGCGAAAGTATGATAGAGTCACAGGGTTTTCCACCCTAGTTTTGTAATGTAATGTTGGCTGGATAGACCTACCCATGGTCCGCAGACCATGGGATTGTATAAATAGAGCGAGGCTCTAAGTGTAAAAAAGGAGAGAGACAATAGAAATTGAATAGAAGCATGAGAAGTTTGAGTGATTAAGTCATAGTGTGAAGTATGTCTTTGGGTCGTAGAGTAGGAGAAGGCTCTATAGCTAAGTGTGCAAAGGCCTAGTAGTCTGCAGCTAAGTGCGCGGACCCCTGCAGTTGAGTGTGCAGGGCGAGTCGAGTTCGTAACCGTGGAAAGAATCAATAAAGAGAAGTTTGGTTATAATTTTGTGTATCTGTTCTTGGGCCAATGCATGATTGATATCATTTGCAAATATACTGTTTATTGGTTGCACACACTTGTATGAATGTTTTATGTTGTTAAGTATAACTTAAAGCACTCCAGTAGGCAAAGATAATTAACTAACATTGGAATATAAGCAAGGTCTTGGGTAATAACGCAGAGCGCGATGCTCAGCCCCTGGGTAGGGTTATGCGAAGGCAGTCTATCAAGCCGCGAGGAATGGGAAAGTGTGCGAAGTAACCTGTGCACAGGGACAAACCGCAGACGATTCGAACTCATCAGACATCTCCAGGGTGTAGAAACCTGGTTCTAGCACCCTCCCATACTACTTCATGTGAGACCTCAGTTCACGCTCCGCGGACTATTGCCGAAAGGGCCAGTAGTACTAGGTTTTTTTAGCTAATTAACTCCGAACCTGGGTCAGGCCCCAACAAGCCAACAAATATGTTGGTATTCCTTCATCAATTTTTCATTATCAGCCTCATAGTTGATCACCTCCATTTTGAGACTCCTCATGGTCTCCTCCACGTCTCTATTATCTAACCTACCCATTCCATGTCCATATGAATCTATCTTGGAATTTCCCATGCTAACATTCATACCTCTTTCCTCCTCTCCATGGATGCAGGACCCATAAACATTTGTCGTACTTCTAGTCCTCATGTTAATTCTACTTTTGTGGGATACTAGTATGCTTATTTTAAATTCCTAAAAAGCATGCTACCCAAATTAGAATTCTAGTTTGATAGATGTATTATTCTCCTTTATAGCTTTATTTTGATTATTTTTTACCCAAATCTGAGTGATGGGATAAAAGTTATGACCTATGAAATTTTGGCCAATTTTGCTCAATTTTCCTTGTTTTGCTAATTTATCGAGACCTTATATATCCATATTTCAAACATAACTCCATGGATATGTTATATCATAAAGGAGACTTCTATTGACTACCTCGATGTCCCAAGCTGAGCTCTATTTTAAGATTTGTGCCTCTTGGTAGTAAATTGAAGCCTAATTATTCCCTTGTATTATTTTAGTCATAACTTCCTCATATAGACTTTGTTTTACAAGTGTAATATCTCATTGGAAAAATCTCCTTGCGATATTTTACTTGAGCTATAAACACTTTGTGTATTAACAGTATACACAATTTTCATTGGATTTCACCATCGAAAAATGTCATTTAAGGCCTTAAAATGTGTTGCAAGTTAATGACCTCAAAAGCTATCAACTTTTTTGAGAAAATATTGGTTTTCCTACTATTGTAACTCCTTGAATTCAGCTAGGATTATTTGTAGCTTTGTTTCATAACGATTTACAAGTATCTTAATTGTCTTCGTGTGTTCCCTCACAAAATAAAAAGATAGACTTATATATCTTTAGTTCCCATTGTACATGAACTAAGTTTGCATGTCCTTCCTTAGGCACTTGGTACCCACCCAATGGACACTTTGCACTATGTAGCTTAGTATTATGCCACTTTATTTTCTTGTGGGCTGAATGTTCCAATTGTCCCTCATTGGCTCATTTAAGAGGCGAGCCAAAATGGTTTTGTGATATTGCTTGGAGGTACGGAAATGAACCTAGAAGTGCCATGTTTCCAACTGCTAAAAACATGGTTTACATTTTGTGCCTCGTTCCCCCCATACTACATTAACAATGAAGCATATTGACCAGTTAAAATGGACCACGACTATGGATCTATCATATTTCCTACCCTAAACCTTTCACTCCTTTTTTGAGGTTATTCCACACTCACGATGGGCCCTATTGACATACCTCCCTTATGTGCCCCACCACTTGTCAATCACAAATTTGTTTCGAGGGGGTGATGAAATTGTGCTTCAATTTAAATACAATGTACATAAATAATCATCCATTGATAATATTGATGTTTTGTGGGGTAAAAACCAACTACATTTTCAATGACAACTTTCCTTTAGACGTTGTGCACCCATTAATGGTGATGAGAGACAATGTCATAAGGGAAGTGCCAAGAAAAAATGTGCACCAATATAAATGCCCCTTTCTACATTCTATTCTCTCGTATGTCTTTGACATGTGATGAAAATCACGTGCAATTAGATTGTGATGAAAATCATGAGTGTGGGTACTAATACATTATGAGAGGTAGCACCTAGCTGCCTACGAGAATTTGAGCTCTTGAATAAGTATGAGAAATATAGAACTTGTACACTTGTGATAGATTGACAAGAAAATATGATATCATGCAGTGGGATAGCTCCAAGACTATATTTCTAAAACCTTGCATACAATATAATTACCATGATATGTCCATATAGTTCGTTACATCAAAACTGACTCTTCAAAGAAGGCATGAGCTAAATGCCAAAGGGAACATGGAAGTAAACAACTACCCCTACTCTATTGCTCACTAGAGCTGAATCACACTACCCTAAGTCTAACATAAAAGACTTTGGATGTTGGGTGAAATGAAATAGGCAATTAAACCACACTAGCATCTCATCAATACCATGGGGTGTCAAAATAGGGAGACATTAAAAATCAAGTGATCTAATGCTATAATCTCCACTAATTCTTGTTTGGAAGTGGATGTGAGCACCTAAAAATGAAACATCACATTAGAATCATATGTAGGTGGGCATGGAACCACATGATTGGTCTATCCAATATTAGATATGATTAATATATTCATTGGAATGTGGTGGCAACCCATCATAATCCATACAACTCCCCCATGATCCATGATATGCCTCATAAAAGGTTGATGTATATGCTCCGACAATTGCCCTCCTTGGATTCCATGAATAATAACCATAAAACATTGAAGAATTAGGCAACTCCACTAGTCAAAATATGTAAGAATATTCTATGTTTCCATATAACAAGTTTGGAAATGAAAATTGGGACAAAAAAACAGATCTATACAAATTTTCTAACTCATAATTTAGGGCTTGATGTGCTATTTTAGGTAGCTAGAAAATTTTGAACAAAACCATAAATTAAAAAGCTTGTTGTCCCATGTAACTTATAGTACCCAAAAGACATGCTTCAATTATTTTTTCCATGAAAATATGCCAAACTCAAAATATTTTAATGGATGGAAAATTTATGCATTTTGATAACTATAAACATGCTCTTTATGTTGCCAAAAATTCTACCACATCTACGAGAAAAACATAGTTGTGCATCCATCTTAATATTTTATGAACATACCTTCGATATGCTTGGTTGTTCAAGAGACCCAATATTTGCAATTTTGGCCCTAGAAACCTCATCATTAATATCATGAATAAGATCTCAATTAAAGACATCTCAACTTATGAAACTTAAATCATATAATCCTCAAACTATGAAACTATCAAAACTAACATTTGAAATTAAACTTAATCAAGCCAAACAATTAGAGTAAGATATAAATTAGAATAATATAAACAAATTTTATTAATCACATAAATCCAAAAATCTAAAGTAAAAATTAACAAAAATTTAAAATTAACATCATAAAATCTTAAAAAACCTGAACTTAAGAAACTTTAATCTTACAATACTGTGAGATAATCTAAACAAATAATTAAAATAAAACCTAACTAATATAACTAAATTTATAACAAACCAATTGAAATATATAACAAAACAATTAAATAATAATAAACATAATAGAATGAATACAACCCTCTTAAATCACAATTCAATTAAAATAAATAAATAAATAAATAAAATAGAATAAATAAATAGATTAGAAAATTAATTAATTAACTATTTATCAATCATATAAAAAAATAAAAAAAATGAATTGATTAACTATTTACTAATCATATAAATTTCAAAAAATGAAAATATAAATATAAATAAATAATAATAATAAATAAATAAACAAATAAATAAAAATAAAATAAATAAATATTTTAATCATAAAATAACAGTTTAAACAAACCCTAAGATCTGTCGGCAATACATCTCTTGCATCTCCTACATCTATTTATTAAATTGAATAATAAGACCAGTATTCACAAATTCTCCTGATGATGAACCACCGTTGATGGTTCGAAACGTCGAGCAACAATAATCTAATGCAATGAATCCGGAAGATGATCTACACACCTATGAAGATTGCAAAAACATAAGAGATAAAATTTCCATACTATTTATTCTTTTCAATGTGGAAGAGAGTATCAATGCTTCCAATATCATGGTTGTTTTATAATCAACCATCATGTGAGAAGTAACCAAAGATGAAAACATCTCAATTTCCAAATATTTCCCTACAAAAAAATTCCTTTTGCAAAGAAGTAAAGAATTCATCATTAAATTCACAAATTTGGATAGATATATAACTCATCAAACCTTTTCTTTGTGCATGTGTACATCCTCACTATCATGTCCTTATTTTGGGGCAAGAAGACATGTATTGTATTCAATTGAATTAGAAGGAGTGGAAATAAGATCTTCAAAATCTTTGTTGTCTTTCAAGGAATAGGAGATACCCTTGGCCGCTTCCTGACAACAGATACCTCGAGGGGGGAGAAAGGAATATACACCTACGGCAGAATTTGTGCAGAAATAGACATCAGTAAAGGGCTGCCAGATCAGATCATCCTCAAAGTCGGGGACTTCCATTGGACGCAAACTTTGGACTATGAGAATACAGCCTTCAGATGCCGTCATTGCCATCAGACAGGGCATCTCCAGAACTCATGTGCAGCGTTCCTCAACAAAAAGAAGAATATCACTCGCAAATCCAAATCCAAGAGTTGGAAACCTTGTGACAGACCCCCTATGGATGACATAGAGTCCTCCAGCTCTGATGAGGAGGACATCGAAGTGGACGAGGAGAACTTGGAGCGCCCGAAGGACTCGCCCTTAGACCGCGATTTGGATCCTTCTGCGCCTCTATTCTCGCAGAAGCGTACTCATGAGTCTTCGCCCTCTGATTCAGACAAGGAGTCTCCTCCTTTAGCTCAGATCAGTCTGCAAGTAGTTCCGGTCCAGCCAGACCAAAATGGTTGGGTCAAAGTCAGCAAAAAGAAAGGAAAAAAATGTAGATTGGAAAATTCTACTCATGCTGGGTAGACTCCCTAGACCTGCTCGTTCTTTCTGTCCTCTCTACTTTCTTCTGCTTGTGCCGTGGTTTTTGGGACCGAGGTTGATTTCATATCATTTCCGGCTCCCCTGCTCTTTTGCTTCGCTTCTTTGCAAGCTATGATTGTACCATATGTCTTTTCTTAATAGATTTAGTCTTAATTCAGGAAAAAAAAATATATATATATATATATATATATATAAAAAAAAAATAAAAAATAAAAATAAAAATAAAATAAAAATAAAAATAAAATAAAATAAAAATAAAAATAAAATAAATAAAAATAAAAAAAATAAAAATAAAAAAATCTTCAAAATCTTTGCCACCTTTCACTTCATTTAGATCTAAAATTTCATGCCTGATTAAATCATAGGATGAAAGATAATTGTTGTTCTCCAAGGGCTCCTCATTGCATGTTGCATCTAATCTATGTGAATATCCACCTTGTTCTTCTTTTTCATAACCCATATCCTAATTATTGCAAAAATCCTTAATCAAAACTCTAAGTGAAGGTATTTCCCTTGGTTAACAATCATAAAACAAAACTTTTGTGAACATACAAAAATTTTCATCCTAACATCCTCACTCACAATCTTGAATCTTGAAATGAATTCAATGAAATATGTAACACGTAGAGCAACTAAGTAATTACATCCATGGAACCTTGGTATGTGCTTGCCCCAATCTATATCAAGGAAGTGATTTGGGTACCCTAGGATGCCTGAGAAATTGAAGGGATTGGACTAATCCTCCATCCATGACTCTTCTAAAACTTCCATACCTTTTACCCTTCAAAAATTAGAGATTGATATGCAACAATCTTCATACCTTATTTCAAATCTTTGGAGTTCCTCGGTAGTCTTCAAATGTCTTCAAGTCTTATTGGATGGCATTTTCTCTACAAATAAAAAGATCTTAAATAATGTTCAAGGAACAAGGGTTTCATTCCTTCATGAAGTCATTGGGTGAGAAAGAGATCCTTAAATGCAACACTCTCACCAAATCAAATCTAGAAATGCTGTAAAATTCCAGGGAATGGACTTTATCACCGACAATAATGCCAAAAAAAATGTTACCAATCAAAATAACACTTAATATCTCAAGTCCAAGATTAGTACTAGCTAATGGGTAACTCAAGAAGGATGTGAATGTCACCACATGAAATCTCTTCTCACTTTAGATTGACTCTTCTGCATTACAAGGGGTTTGTCCCTATGATATGATTACTAAGACTTAAATAATATGGGCTCAAGGTAAAATGAAGAGTGGTATTAGGAAAACAATTATTTTATGGGTTTGTAAGATTGATTTTAAAGGTGGTTGATGGGGCGAGACTAGTGCCAAAAGTTGAAGAGGGCAATGGAGTCATAGAATGAAGAAGTGAGTTGCAAATCGCTGATGCATGGGAGTGATTAGTGCTATTAAAAATATGCAAAAAATTACTAGTGGTGGTAAATTTGTATGGCTAAAAATATATGAGTAAGATCACTTCCAAAGACAACCTTGTATGCACATGTAGGGTAATAAGAAAAGGGATTTTGCAAGGATTTAAAACCCCAATCCCTTTGGGGCCCAAATGCCTTTGATCTCTACCATAGTTTCCAAAGGATAATGAAAAGAAGATTGAAAAATAGTGAAGAGGAACATGAACTCTAATATGATGAATAAGATGTGATCTCATGACTAGTTGAAATTTAAAATGCAACCCTTTAGTAGTAAAATGAGAAAACATAGAATCATCAACTATGAAACAGGATAACAAGAACCTTATAGGAATTCACTTCATCCAAAGCTCTTATTTGCGAAACATGATTGCAGTGTGCTCAAAACCCTTATATGTAGCAAAATTAATTAATATTCAAATAGCATAAATAAATAGGTAATAAGAGGGCAGATGACTAAACATAAGAAACTCTTCAATTACATAGCTTCAAAAATATTTATAATAAATAGCTTCAAAAATATTTATAATAAAAACCAAGCCAAAATAGTATAATGTTCAAGGCTCAACCCCCCAATCATTAAATAACAATATCCATAGCTAAATCATAGACATAACCTAGGAATGCATAAAAAAACTAATATCCACCAACTAACTAACCAGACAAGTCAAATAATACATAAAATATCAATTGACAACTCGTGTCCATACCACGTCTATATCTATAGCAAAATAAATCCATGAGGATATGATGCCCTCTTAAAATAGGTGGAAGACTATGTTAAGGAGCTCCAATGTCCCTCCTCAAACCTGTTAAAGAGAATAAATCCACAATCAAACCTCAAATTATGTGTAATGATGATCCTGAATGGTAGATGTGGCTCCTCTAGGTGACATGTGCTCTTCATAATTATGAAAATACGTGGTAAAAAACCCTCAAGTGATGGATTGACCCCCAAGAAAGGTGAATGTAAGATCGTAAATGTAACCACATGCTAAAAACAATCCCCCAAGGCGGGGATATCTCCTCAACAACCTCTATAACACAATATCTAAGGTTTAAGAATCCTCCAAAAGTGTGCAAATGGATAGCTCCAAGGAATAATGAGCCAACTCACTAAGTAATGGCCTCAATCCATGTGCATGATCATAATACGACTCAACCAACTCCATAGAGGAGGGTAAGACACCATCACCCAAGCAATAAAAGTATGACATGTGAAGATGCCTCAACATATGTACTAAGTAAGGAGAGTGCTCCAATAAATATAATGGCCCGCATATTCATATACCCTCCCAAATGTGAAAATCATGTGCTCAATGGCAGGTCTCTATCAAGTCAAAGTTATGTAAATTAATCATTGGGAGAGCTATATTTTCATATAAATTTGTGCATAAGAAAAACACTATTAGGATAGGTAATCCACGTCATCATTAGGTAATACATGTGCCTAAAACATCCACTCTATCAAGGGCATTCACACCATGAGGCTCAAACTATGCTACACCATGTCAAATAAAATCCTCTTAAGAGGGACAAAACCATTTGAAAAGGGATGCACATGAAGAGCTCTCTCCAAGTATGTGAAAAAAACCATGCCAAGATGTAATCAACTTGTGAGATAAAACCCAAAGATATAGGTTTCTCATAAATTAGGACTGTGTGTGACCAAAAAATATCTAAAACTTAGTCCATGTGCTGGTTAGAGAAACATAGAAAAAGGTACATAGGTGGAGTGTTCTTTCCAACTAACAAGCCAATATATCAATAGTGACACTATAATATTGAGATATACCATACAACATAGGGCACGCCAAGATCAACCCAAGGCACATCAATAATCAACCACTAAGATTCCTAATAAGCTTTTTGGGCAACAACCAATTAAATGTGCAATAACAACTTTCCTCTAGAAGATGTGCACATAGCGATATTGACGATCAACAATGTCATAAGAGAAGTGATCAGAAAATATGTGCATGAATAAAAATTTCCCTATCTCCATCATGTAATATTATAAGTATTTGACCCTTCTGAAAGGTTGTGATTGAAATCACTCCTTTTGTGATGAAAATTGTGAATATGGGAACTCATATAGTATGAGGTAACAAAGTCCATCGGTGATACATTGGATGCTTTCTAAGCAATGGCTTTGAAACCATAAATATGGTGGGGGTTCTTCATATATTATTTTTATTGGAAATAGGCCATCCCTAGAACGTGGGGATTGGAAATGATCTCAAGATTCAACTATGAAAGGATTTTGTTTAGGTGCATGTTCTATCATGTTGTTGGTCATATCTTGTGAGATTGTCCTATGAGAATATAACCTCCAAGATGTTGAGGTTTGCCAGGGGATTTAAAGGCTGACACTTCCATTTATCCTTCTTTTAAGGAATATGATAAGAGAATATTGAGATCTCATTAGGCATTGGGGGGTGATCCTCTCAACTTGTAGGCCATGGGTCTTTTTTATTGTCATAAGTATATATATATATATATATATATATATATATATATATATATATATATATATATATATATATATATATATATATATATATATATATATATATTATAATTTGGTGTTGGTGTAGATTCTATTATAAAGGTGGCCATACCTCATATTTTTTATGTCAAAAACTTCATCATCCTTGGTTCAAATGCTATAGTGGTTCATGGTCATGGGGATCCCTCTTGGAGCATATAAATCATCCACCCTCTACCTTCTTCAAATTGTTGTTTCTACTTGTTGAAACTTCAATACACACTCGTTTTTTTTTGGGAATTTGTTTGGTACCTCCAAATTTGTATTTAAAGGATGAGAAAGAAAATGAAGGGATTTTTCTCTCATTGGGAATGAGGAGCTATTTAACTCTAAGGAGAAACCACTAATGGCTCTTCTTTTTTGTTGTAATTTATCTTTTACTTCTTAATGAAATAAACCATCACTAGTCAAAATTGTTGTTTGAGATTTATGTTGTGCTATGAATTTGACATGGACTATTCTTGTTATTCATTAGTACATTGGAAGGTTATACGAAATAATAGCTTGTTGCTATAGACTACTCTTATCCTCATCAATGTTTAAGGTTGGTTTGACTCATGGTGATTTTGCCTTAGCTTTATTGGAAGGTAGTTCGGGGGAAAAGCAAGGGGTGAGGGTGGAAATTCTTACTTGTTTTCCTCACATATAAAATCTAGAGGAGGAGGACATCCAATTACTAGAAGGTTTTCTTTTGTTTGCTAGTTTTTGGTCTAGCAAATCATGGTTGACATAGAAGGCTTCATATATTTCTTCATAATATCTATCTTTCTCTCATCTAGTACATGGTTTCTTTGTCTTTGAGGTATGTGGTAGCTCATATATAGATGCATTGGATTATAGGGGACGCTCTAGATCTCCTTTCACTCATGTGGATTTATTTCTCACCTTGGGTGCTAGGATTCCCTTGGACTTGCAATTTATTATGATTAAGGGTGTTCCATCATGTAACATAGGTTTGTGAAGTGGTTTATTATTTTGTTAAGGGTAAATCGTTAAAATTCATTCCATTAGATTTGTATCTTTCAAGTTCTTGGATTAGAGGGGTTAGATTGAGGATATCCAAACCTAATGTTGAAGTTTTTTTCCCCATTCATGTGATGAAGGATATGATTTTGGATTTTGGGCTTGTTTTGATGTATTCCAAACTTTGAGCTTGATATCATAGCGAGGTCTTGTGGCCCCATATGTTTTGTTGCTTTTCAAACTTAATTTTCTAATATAATTGGCTTTTGGGCTTGTTTTGTTTCCCATTCATTCGATGAAGGATATGATTTTGGATTTTGGGCTTGTTTTGATGTATTCCAAACTTTGAGCTTGATATCATAGTGAGGTATTGTGGCCCCATATGTTTTGTTGCTTTTCAAACTTAATTTTCTAATATAATTTTGAGTTAGTTTTCATTGGGATCATATTTATCGCAAGGGATTATAACAATGTAGGATTTGTTTTGTTTTCTTAGAGGTGTTGTAGTCTCCACCATAAGACGTGTATTTAATGCTTAGATTCATGTCCAACATATGTAGCAAGATTTGAAAATTGGTTGGGAGGATAATAATTTTTCCTCTGAACCACCAAAACTAAAACCAATTGACATTTTCTATTGTTTCTTATTGATACATCGAAGATTTTCCTTTCTATATGCTTTCTTATTAAAATATAGAAAACTAAAAATTATCTGATAATCATATAATTATACAATCATATAATACATATACATAAAAAGTATAATAAACTAAGAAATAAAAATATTATGTAAATTTAGAGTGGGAGACTCATATTTACAGAAATACTACGCTTATATATTTTGATATATTTACACAATAAATAGTACTTTAAAATATTGAGGTTTTCTATTTAATCAATCTTATTATCATTAATTTTGATATACTATGTTACACTCTCATTTATTTTTGGTAATCTAGCCTGTAATTTGTATTACCTAGAAGAATAATTATATATAACATTGAGTTTTTGGTCTGCCTCTAGAAAAACTAGACTAGCAACAAAAAATCAAAGCTTTTGTCCAAATTGTTTGAAAGATATTACTAGTCCCAAAATTATAAAAGAATGTTATTCATGAAAATAAAACTATCCTGACAACTAATACTACTCTAAGAGGCAGTGGCATTGCTTCTACTCACATGGAACAAAAATACAGATGTTAGTGACCTACCCATTACGAGGATTAAGTAGAGGATGGAGTGTCAACATCAATAACTGCCTACCCTGCATGGTCGCCCAGTTCTATAGATTTCAAATTTGTGATCCAGTTGGCAAGAATTGAAACCTTATGGTCAAATTCATTGATTTGAAGCTACACTACATCATATTGGAGAAAAATCTCGTGATAGGCCTCATGTTTCTCCATTAAAACCTTTTTTTATCATAGTCTAGATATGGCAATACAAATTTGTTATCTGGAAATACTTAATATTTATTTTTTGAGTATTACCAACATTAGGTATCCATGGCCTAATTACTTCTTTGATTTCTTCATTCGCAATAAAACCACGGTCCAGGCATGTTTCCTCCTCCACATATGCAATTTCCTCCTTAATTGTTGATGACCCTACATCCTAAAGGTCATTGTTGACGACTTAGTTCCTCTTACTACAAGAGAGGTAGACTACCAAGGTCAGTTGTTGCATCCACCATGAAGGGAACTCCTACATGCTATGGTTGTAGTCTTAGAGAAATAAAGGATAGATGGGATTGAGTTTGATAGGAGGGCACATAGGAAAAAAAACTCTTAGGAATGATGCACTATCAACTATTCTAGTTGAGCCACTATTGTTGTTAGATAAAGGAGATTGGGAAAATGGATGCATAATTGAATAGATAGAAGCATTGATCCAATAAAGGGTAATCTTTCTAAAGCTCTAATAGATAGACCGATTGCAAGCGAATTAGAGTACCACAAAGAAACCATCAAACAAATCTCACACAAACATGAGATGGAGTGTGACTATTACTAGAGAAACGGGTGAACATCATCCATCCCCTCATCCCATATATGCCCCATGTGATCATATCAAGGAAAAAACATCAAAAAATCCAAAACCAAACTAGTATAGGGCAAGTTGCTCACCCATGAGAAACCATTAAAACAATAACTATTTAGAACTCACACAACCATATCAATAATCACATGCATGCCATTAAGGAGGGATAAGCTTCCAATTGTCTTTGCAAGTCTCAAAAAGTGGCAGAGGACAACAAAATATAATTATCATCATTAATACATGGCATATTACATTATCATAATGGTAAATATAAAATTAGAATTTATTTTTTTCCTTCTTTTTATTATTCTTTGATATGTATTTTGAATTAGATCAATAACTTAAAATAAATAATTAAAAGTTAAGCTCTTTTGGGATTTAATCTGCAAAGATCTATGCAGGATGATTGGCTACTCTCTCAAGCGCTTACGTATGGGAGGGGGTATCAACTCCTCATTTTTGGCTTTGATTCCCAAAGAATCAAATCCCTCCTCCTTCTCTATACTTTTCCCGATCTCTCTTTTCAATGTATCATATAAGATCATATCGAAATTGATGCCTTCTAGGCTCAAGAAAACTCTCCCCCTTCTGATCTCGAGCAACCAAGGTGGCTTTGTTTTAGGGAGACAAATCCTATTCAACATAATCTTGATTCACGAGGCAGTGGAATCTAGTTGGAAGTGAGGGGACCAAGGTATGATCATCAAGCTTGATATGGAAAATGCTTTTGACAGGGTGAGGCATGAATTCCTATTCAAAGTAATGCAGAAAATGGGTTTTAACGCAAACTTTATTCAATGGATAGCATTGTGCATTTCTTCTCCTTGGATCGCTCCTTTTGTCAATGGGAGGGTATCAGGTTTATTTAAGGCCTCTAGGGACTTGAGACAGGGTTTCCCTCTCTCCCCCTTCCTTTACGTTATTATGGAAGATTCACTGAGCAAGAGACTTGAATTTGAAAGAGAATATTCTAATGTACCAGGAATCAGGTCCAAAACAACGATAAGAAGCATAAACTATGGTCAATTTGTGGATGACACTATCTTTCTAGGAGGAGCTTTAGTGTTAATAGCAAAATATTCAAATCCAATTTGGAGAAATTCTTGTTAGCTTCAGGGGGATAAACAAATGATAATAAAAGCCAAATATTCACCTCGAACACATATGTACAACAAGCCAAGAAGATTGAGGATGCTTTGGGGTACGAGGTTATGCGGGACTGGAAGGAATTCAAATATTAGGGAATTCTAATTTATCTATAGAAAACATCTCCCAGATCATGGCAGAGCATCCTAGAGAAGATAAAAACAAAACTAATAAAATGGGGAGTGACCTAGCTCAATGTTGTGGGCAGAACAATCTTAGTTAAAGTTGTTTGATCAATTACTCCCCTATATAATTTTTCTACTTTACTAGCCCCAAAATATGTTATGCAATAGATAAGAGCTTACATAAGGAAATTTATGTGGGAAGGAGGAAAGGCAGAAACCAAAAAATATCACCCAGTGAATTAGAATATCACCAGAGTGCTAAAGTAGCATGGGGGACTTGGTATCCAGGATCCCTCCCTAGTAAATATAACTATGGATGCCAATTTATATTGGAAGATCAAGTCCCACCCAGATCAGTGGTGGTGAAATTTCTAAGAGCCAAATACATGCAAGAGAAAAATAATGGGGTAAGTGAGAGTGTGCCTACTAAATGCTCTCCCATTTGAAAACTGATTCAAGCCTCCTCCACTCTCATCACAGACAACCTATGTAGAATCCTAGGGAAGGGTCACACTATAAAACTATGGTAAGAATTGATTATGGTCCACCCACCTCTGGGGATGGAATCCTCCATTCTCACACTGAAGGATCACTTAATGCAGGCTGGAGTGGTCTCCTTGGATCATATTTCAAGTAGGGATGAACAAGGAAACTGGACTAGCTAGAAGTTTGAAGGTATCCCTGCCCACTTAGCTTTGGAATTAGAGTCTCTGAGAAATAAGTTGAGTGGGTGTGCTCCTCTCAAGCAATTTGCATCAAATAGATGGGGTTGGAAGAGCTCCTCCTATATTATCAAAGAAGTGTATAATGTTCTCCTCTTTCAATCCCAAATACCAATGAAATCCTCTATCTGGAACAAATTATGGAAACCCAATGCTATACCCAAGGTAAATCTATTATGTTGGATATTAATACACAAAAAAATCCTCACATCTGAATATCTTAAAAGGTTGGGCATAGTAGGCCCTATAAGATGTCCCCTTCGTGAGAAGTCTGAAGAAACTATATCTCGCCTCTTTCTTTCTTTCCCTTTCTCTCAAGTAGTCTGGTCCACCTCCTTGGGACCCCGATTATGCAAAACTTGATGGCCTGTTGACATTCAATCCTTCTTTTCCTCTTGGAAAAAGCATTATATGGGTTCCCTTCAAACCAAAAGCTCCCTCAAGAAATCTTGGATAGCTCTCCCAAAATATGTTTGCTGGAAAATATGGCTATCAAGGAACAAATCTATCACGACTCTTGTGAGGAGTGCTACCCTTAAAGCACTATCTTTCTGCTTTGAGTATAATCCCCCCTCCTTGGACCCTTCTCTAGATCCTGATGAAATCTGATGTCTTGAACCTTAGACCTTGACTCAAACAAGTTTGTACCCCATAAGTGAATCAAAGCCCCATCCTGAATGGCTTCTCCGTCTACTTCTTAACAACTTTGCTTAATGGAAACAAAGAGCTTAGTCCTGGATTCTTTAATTTGATGGGGCTTCCAAATGAAACCCAGGGGTGGCAGGAGGGGGAGGGATTCTTTGCAATCCCAAAGGAATAATAGTTGAAAAGTATGCTTGGGGATTAGGCATGAAATCCAATAATCAAGATAAGGTGTATGGTCTCTACTTGGGACTTATTTTAGCTCGACAGTGAGGAGTTAGAGAGATATTTATTTTAGGAGACTCCTTCCTTGTCATAAGACACCTGAGAACAAACTCAGTTCCTAAGGACAATACACTAAGTTTGATGCTTCAATAAGTCAAAAGTATCCTCCATTCCTTTCATATCTTAAGGAACCTTAATTTATATGCTAATCTAATAACCAATGAGGCTTGTTATATGGACGAAGGAAAAATTGGCATTAATGGGTTTGACGAGTAATTTTCTATCCCTTAATGGAAACTATGAGCATTGTTAACTCCTACACTTCCTACCCATGTACCAGTCCTAAATGGAAGCTTAAGAATACTCTCTCTAATCCTTTCTCAAGCCCATCGGGCCCCATCTCCTTCACGTATCCTAACCTCTCATTTATCACATCTCATACCACAGTTCTTCATTACCTGAACAAGGACTCTCTCATCATAATGACGTTGAGGGTCATTTGCTAGCTCAACGTGTCATTTTTTTGGGATAACCCTCTAGTTTGTTCTCTGTTGTGCCTCCTTTTTCAGTGTGATTGACTCAGGGGAAGGCTCGAAGAAAATACTTTGTTCAGTAAGGAGAATTAAGATCTGCGTAATCCTATTGGGAGAACCAAAAAGCAGCTCGAGCATTGATAACGTTCTTTGTATCTCCTTTTGATTTTTTGGCTCTTCTCACCGGCGTGCATCCTCCGTCATGGCATCTGGTCTTTGGGGTTGTTGTCAAGTGTGTTCAGGTAGGGTGGCGAAAATAAACTTAAAGAACTTCATCATCTAAGGGATCTCTCCAGATATTGTATCCTCAGCGTCCTCTATCTACGAGCAATGCAACAAGGAACACGCAGAATTAAAGGTAGAGATATTTGACCTGCAAGTGATGCTACATCAATAGAGCAGTTCAAAATGTGAAAATCTTGATAGAATGGAAAAGCAAAGCCAAAGTGTTGCATGCTTAGAGGATGAGGTGGAGGCTCTATGAAGCATAGTAGCAGATCTCGAGTTGAAGATTACCAAGCTGACCAACCCTCCAGAAGATATGAGCCTCGACATTGACTTGGACCACCGAGTTGATCGTGCCAACTAATATGATAGTGCCATGACTAGTTTTTACTGCATAATCCTCACCGAGTTGATCGCGCCAACTAATATGATAGTGCCCTGACTAGTTTTTACTGCATAATCCTCTTGCCTCACTTTTACTTTATTTACACTAATTTGTCTTTAGTGTGACTTTTTGGAGATTCTGGTGACGGAATCCGGCCGAAAAAATTGAGGTTAAATCTTGATTTGTATCATTTAAAATGGTTTTTTAACTGCATATTTGGATTCAGCACCCTGAAAAACTTCTAGGAGGCTTTGATTGTGCAGAAATACCCTATCAACCTTGCGATTTGAATAAATTGCTGCTAGATTTTAGAGAAATTTGACTGGAAAAACCCACCAAAAAAGCTTCCAAAAAATCTCACTGAAAACAACTGAAAACTAGGCGTATATAGTTAATGTTGAAAACTAGATGTGGATACATAGTCTGCTAGTGTCAATTTTGATGCCCAAAGCTACAATTGCAATGTAAATTCCCTAGATATCAGTCACGATCAGGCGCGGATTTAATGAAAAGATTACACATTGTTGTTTAAAAAAATAAAATAAAAAAATTACTAAATAATTTTAATGAAAAAGTTTTCCATTCGACGAAAATTCAACAAGGGTATCTTGGTAGAAAAGTTTTTCTTAGTAACCCTAGACAAAAAGTCAATAACCATATTCTTGACATGCAAGTCAACAAGTTTTCGTGCATACCAAACTTGCAAATCCAAAAATTCAAACGTTTGACATGCAAGTCAACAAGTTTTCGTGCATACCAAACTTGCAAATCCAAAAATTCAAACGTTTGACATGCAAGTCAACAAGTTTTCGTGCATACCAAACTTGCAAATCTAAAAATTCAAATGTGCCTCATGGCTGTAGGGAGATGTGTAGGGGTTAGATGTTAGATGTTAGATGGGAGATGTAAACATTTTTTAAATTCAATTTTATTTTTTTATATTTTAATTTTAATTTTATTAATAAAATTATGAATAATTTTCTAGATAAAAGAAAATCATAATATACATAACATATTGAAATATATAACATACAAATAATAGTGATAAATTAAAATCCATTTAACCATATAAACTAAAGTAATGATTTCATAACCATATTTAAATTTAATTTATAAGCACATAAAAATTTAATACTTACAACATAACAAGATTCTTAACCATGAATAGTCACCCCATTTTACTGTGGATATTACGAGCAAATGCACCAAATGTTGCAAAGGAAATGTCGTAAGTTTCTAGCATATGGACGAAGAGCATATATGAAGTTATATGTAATATGTTGTGTGATCTAAATGTAAATATAGCTAAGTTTGAGTGAAAGAGAAATCTTAAAGTTGTTGTTGTTGGGTAACCTTTTATAATCAAGACCTTTGTTTTACATTAATCTATAGATTTGAATTTATAAAAGTTTCTTATATTAATCTACAAACACAACTCTAGTCTTAAAAGCTCTAGGACAAATCATCAAGGTTTATTTATCTAGATCAACGCAACAAAACCCAAGAGAAAATTACATTATAGAAGCATGGCAACTAATAAAATGGGGAAATAAAAATGTTATCTTACAAAATATAATAAAAAATGTTTGTACATAATACTACGTACCTTGACTATCAAATAATTCAATTCAATCCATGTTAAAGTTTAATTAATATTTGATTAGATTCATTAAAAATTCACTAACAATCCTTGTTACAAAGATATTCACAAACTTACCCCAAAATTATTAATCAAATATGTTAATGTTGATGACCTTATAATCACTTCACAAACAAACCCCAAAAAGGTTAATCAAACGTGTTAATGTTGATGACCCTACAATCACATCACATGGGCAGAATCAAAACAGAAGTAAAAAGTCAAATGTAATGACGAGTAAGATGTCATTATCCATGGCTTATGAAAAGGCCAAGCAATTATGCATAGATTGACTTGGAGGTGGTGTTGAAACCTAGTGATAGTATTCCAAACATATTAATGAAGAAGCTCTCAAATACAAAATCTTTTGCAAACATTTCCAAGAAAGCTACTAATCCCATTGTACTACCAATAGAAGATAAATAACTTCCATTCTTCACAAAAGGGAAAGAGAAGTGTTCAGAAGCATGCAAACAACTATGCAAAATCCTTGAAGTATGTACTCTATCATAGAAGAGAAGAAGACAAGTTATCCATCTACATGAGAATAAATGAATTGCATATTGTTCTATATGTAATAAAACATTAAATACATATCATTCTATATCAGACTATTACCCTGCTTGTAAAATGAATAAGAGAAAAAAACCCCAATGAAAGTGACAATGACCAAATTTGGTCAATGGGAATGGGAAAGAAGACATTTATAAAAAAGAAAGATTAAAAAAAAAAAAAAAAAACTTCAAAATGAGGGATGTAACTAAATATCTTTAATTGTTTGACGAGAAGTTTAATTAAAAGGAGATAAAAGATACAAAATTGAACTTAGGCTAAGAGTTTAAGAGGAAAAATGGAAAAAGTGGCACCTCTTAACATTTAGGAATGAAAAAAATGTATTAATTATGAGAAAATGCAATCCTAAATGAAAATACAAATATTAAAGAGAGTGGAATTTTGGAAGAAGCTTCTCAATTGGTATCAATTGCCATCTAATTTTGTAATGGTCAAGTAGGATGGCAGGATATCCATATACGAACGAGCAAAAGAGTAACCAACAAACAAACCCATGGAGACCCATAAGAGAACCATAATTGTCATCAGTCCACCAAGATTGGATGGTGAAAGAAGCCCAAGCATGAAAAATATCATTATAACAAGTGTCATCCCCAAAAAATGTACCCACATTACTTGGGGGCCTAAAATACATCTCCATGGACAAGTTTCCATCCAGTTTCTTCTTGGGCTTCATCCCGTGCCTCCAATTTATTGTAATTTGAGATATCCCGATACAAGGTTTTCATAATAATCGTTACCACCATCCCGCTAGAAAGGAATAAGACAATCATTAATGAGTTGATAATAGAGAACTAATGGATCTGATCATTTGTCATGATAAGATATGTATCCCATCGAGAATCCCATTTGATAGGGCTTTCCTGCAAGATTGCAATGACAATTGCTCAAACATAAATTGCAACTACCATAGAAAGGCTGGACACATAACAAAAACCACAAAATTAATGAACAAAAGAGTCATTAAATACCTTGAATGACACATCATAAGTAAATATAATATCTCTACCCTCTTCAACTTTTTGTGGCCTATTGGTTTGTGAAATGTAGCGTGTTTTTGGGTTGCAGGTTGTCAAACAAGGATTTTCCTCAGACCAAGGTTGCTCAAACTCATGCTTGACGTTGTTTTCCAAAAATTAAAGTAATTTATTCATAAAAGGTACCAATAAAAAAGGGAAAGAAAAAAGATAAGAGCCAATGTATTTCAAAATTTGAGACATTCTCTGAAATAAATTTGTTTGATCACACTATGGAAACTAATTGACAACTAAAGCATAGCTAAATTTGATTGATAGACAAACAACCAATTTTAATACTTTCAAATGCATATGAGACAAATACTTCATGTTGTATTATATACCTAATTTCATATTAGTTTTAAAATTGAAAAAGACAGCTAATTGACCCTTACATATCTAACAAATTCTAATAATTTGAATCCAATTTCCAAAATACTTATATGGTGTGACTTCAAATCCAACAATCCGAGCAAAATCAACCTCTGAATATTTGTGAAACTTAACCTCGAAAGACAAATGGTTGTGTATGAAGTATCTCTCTTTTGTACTGTGCAAAATTGTACCAGGTTCCACATTAGATAAACAATTAAGATCCAAAGATACAACTTTTCAAGAGTATAACTACATCAACACCCCATCTTGACTTACCCCTGAATAGCTAGCTTTAAAACCAAAATGAAGGCCATGCTCATATGAAGTGACTAAAGTTCCATCTGCTCTTTGTATGGCTACAACCACGTGTAGATTATCTATAATACTATTTCAATCAAACTTAGATAAATGACTTTCATAGCAAGATGTGTATCCCTATTATAAAACAAGATATATTCTTGTGATAAATTTTCTAGATACAGACTATGAAGGAGTTTATAAACATCTCAACAATTTGGATGGAAACTATACCCATCATTGGAGGATCAAACGAAGCTTATGATAAATAGAAATGAGTTTTCTTATGTAATAAATAAATAGAAGGAATAGGATTATAAATCTCCACAACAACAATGATAGGATTTAACACTTACGATATACACTTGAATATATCTTCTCAAACTAAAACATTAATGAATGAACTTTCCAGGAAAAAAAGGTTTGATGAGTTCAACTGGAAGAAAAGATATAGGCAGAAAGAAAAGTGGAATTCTCAATTGAAAAGTGATTACATATTAACATGATATTCATCATCTATTTTCTCCTTGAATTTCTTGTAGACTTTTCATTCAACTTTATCTAACATACATAATTACAAAGATTCTCCTCTCTCATGTGGAACTTTCGTAGAAGAAACTAGTTAAATACTTGGTCAGGCAAAGTTGGTCAGGTTGGTGGTTTCAACAAATTTGCTAACAAGTATTCATAATGCCAATTCTAACAAGATATCAACAATCCGTCACACAATTCTATACAAATGCTAAAGCAAGTCATACTTTCTTCTGCATATGCACTTTTATACCTTCAAAAAATACCACAAAGAAAAAAAATTGAGTCATCCACTACTAATCCAATGAACAAGCAAGCCAAGAATGGAAAGTATAATGCTTACTACATAAGGAGAGTTCTCAATGTGATCTCTGCGAAAAAATTCTCTGATATTTTCAGCACCACTGATAATTGTTTTTGGTTTACAGTAATTCAGTGAAAAATAATCATAGGGAAGCAGTGTCTTTATGGAAAAAAAACTTGTTCATTTTAACCCGAAGCTCATCACCCTGGTAAACACCACAAACAAATTCAATGTCGATGAGAGAAATAGTAGATCAAAGCATCAAAAGCATATATATATGATACAAAAGCAATAATCATTCAACAAATGTTGTTGTTCACGGTCATCTACTTCCACAAATTAGCCATAATTATGCATAATAAGAAAAGGATATTTTGGAAAAAACTAAATTTCTTCTGTAAAACTTTGAAAATAACCAATGGGGTTGTTGTGGTTCAACAGTGGCATGTTTGGAAATCCACCAAGGTTCAATTCCCTTGAAGGCACAAATAAGTGGTTGGGGTCAACCAAATTCCTAGGTGATTTTAATCATTGCATTTTAGCTCCAAGAAAGTGCTTGTGATTTGTTCTTAGAGTTCAGATAAATACTTATAAAAAAAAAAAAGGAGGGTTAGATCTCACTATCTAACTTTTTTAACAGAGTTTTTGAGAGAAAAAAGTATGCTTGTTGTATTGCCCTAAAAGGTTTATTATTTATTGATTTTGGTTTCCTTGTTAAATTGGGCCATTTGTATTATATTAATGGACTCTGAGAAGAAGAATCATGAACCTTCTCTTACTTTGATGCTTATGATATTTCATAAAAGAGAAATATTATTAATGCAATTCAAGAACCACAAAATACTGATTGCAATTTGGATTCAATATTAACGGAATCCAAGAATCTCAATGATCACAATTGTTTGAGTTTAGTATTATTCTAATAATATGTGAGTATTGCAAGGCATAAAAATATTTAAATTCAGTGTTCTATGAATAGAATGTAAGAATTCCAAACTACCACTAGCTGTGATACATAGTTGCAACATACACTGGAACCCCAAGTATTGTTCATATTGAATGGTTGTATAAATTTGTTAACATCTGGGTATGATCACTAGCCAATTAAACTACCAATGCACAAAGATTCTTAATACTCTTTCAAATAGCATAAGCACTCATTTTTATTGTGATACAATTTATATGCTAAGCACTTGTGCACAACATAGTTGAGATCTCAAGAACAAATTGAGTTAGTTGATTCATTGAACACTTGAGACACATTGAATTGAAAAATGTTATTAAACCTGATATGACAATGAGGGACACAAATAAATATAGGCAAATCATGGCCTTATTCTAATAAAATTTCTATGCTAAGTACTTGTGCACAAAATAGTTGAGATGTCACCTTACACTATAGATCACAACTAATTCATTGAGCACCTGAAACAAATTGAATTGGAAGATACTATTAAATTTGATATGAAAGTGAGGGAAAACAAATAAACATAGGCCAAGCAGGGCCTTATTGTCTTATCTATTTTCAAGAACAAATTGAATATGATTTCGATCTAGACTTACACTATAGATGACAACTAACACTTGACACAAATTGAATTGGAAGATGTTATTAAACCTAATATGATAGTGAGGCGACACAAATGAATTTAGGCCAAGCATGGCCTTGTGAGCTTATTTATTTTCCAATTGAGGAGACACCGTGAAATTTCCATACTCGGGTTCAAGATTTAGGTTCACCCGATCTTCATTAGTTATCCTCTTCATGAGAAGATTCAAGAAAAATATTCAGTTTGAACTTTGAAAAGACTTTAGTTCTTCTAGGATATACAATTAAATAAAGAGCAACAACTTCAAACAATAACTGAATCCATATCAATAAATTCCAATCCTTTCACAACTTGTCTTAGATTTAGAATATAAGAGAGAAATTTTAAATGCCTCAATATGATAATATAAACCATTCTTATGGTACAAAATTCATTAAATGGATCCTTATAAGTAAGGATTTAGAAACCATGCTTGTTCAACTCATCCATGTCCTTTGTTACAATATCCATCCTTTTTCTCCATGATTCTTTGAATCTTTACATCAACCCAACCCCAAAAACAATCCACTCAAAAACCCAAATCCAATGTGTTTTATACATATAGCAATCATAAACATTGGTTGAAGCTAGAAATGGAGGGAGAATATGACCACTGAACTACCCGAACTGTGAAAGTGACTACTGCTGCAACCATTCAAAGGGTTGGAATTTCAAAATTCAATGGCTTGAGCAAATCTCGTTATTGGCCAAGGATACATTGCATTGTCCGAAGGAATGAATTTCAGAGTTGAAGAGCCATTTTTATGATGAGGCCTTACACAATGCAATCAATAATCATAGTATTGTCCCATCCCCATTTAGGGTTGGATGTTGTGATGATTATACATTTGATCGCTATAATCGACAAGATTAATTTCCATTGGTTTATAAATGCCTTCAATTTCTTGTACAACTCCATAGACAACTTCATTAGTTGTATGATAATTCTTTTCAAAATATGTTTCAGGAGCAGATGAATGATGTATTAATGGCTGAACATGGTATTGATTGTCTTCATCCCAATAATTCCCATGGTTTTGATCAACAAACTTATTATAAATAAATGATCTGATATTTTCTCTTGTGGGCCCAAAATAATAATTGTGTGAACCAGATGAAGGAGGAGGAGAGATGGGTGTGTCAATCTATGGCTCTCTGAATTTCACTATTTTCTTTTTTCTTTGTGTTAGCTAGGGTTCAATATCATCATCATCATCTAAAATATGGTTAACCTGAAGTGGCCATAAATTTCCTTTCTTATAAGGATATTTTCTTCTAAATCCACTAGTAAGTGTAGATTTTTACTGTAGATTCAACAACTTATGTGATATGCTAAAACACACGACAAGGATCTACTCTATTCTTCAACGGAAACCAAAATTGATCGATGAAAAAAATAAGCAGAAAAGGAAGAATATCAATTGCACATAACACAATATTTCTCTAGGGAAAGTAATAGCGAAAAACCCTGACTATCTATATTACATTAACTAGAAGATCTAAGAAGAAAATATAATGTTTGTTCAACCCGAACAATTTCCGCACTAGTACAATCTAACTCTCTGCCTCACAAGCCAACCCTTAGCCAATTCTGCTGCTTGTTAAGCCCCTACTTCCTTGCACAATTCCTGAGAGAATTAACCCATATTTAATTGGGAAATCCTCACTCCATAATTACGCAATCCATGCATAGGCCCTCAACTAATTGCATGCACCATCTGTACAAATCAGAAAACTATACAACTGATAGTACACTATCCCTGAACTCTAATCTCAACTAGGTCTTCCTCTGAACTGACATGCATGAGTTATTTTTGAGTGAATTATCAGTTACCTGATTGATTACTACATGTGAATTAAATCCAATTTAATTCACTTGACCACTCACTAGTTCCTCCAACAGTTAGAACTAGTTTAACTGAATTTAACTCAGTTAAATTGAATTAAATAATTACAACTCAATAAGAAATCAACCTGGGCCCCTAAAATTTAGGGATCATTCTACATGACTCTATATATACTTTCAACTCTAATTTACTGAGCCAACTGAGTCAACTTAACTTAGTTAACTGCTACAAACTGCTATGAGAATAGAATTACAATTTAATTCCCAATTTAATTCAAGGACAAATTAAATTAGAATTTCTAGATGATATTTTTAACATTTCTTACTGTTATTTTCAACACTCTCTCTCAACAAGAAAGGAATTCAACTCTATCCTAATCCGGTACCTTTGGAGTGTTCTACATGAAAATCTTCTCTCTAGTGTTGTTGCTACTACAACTTCTTAAACAAAAAAATCCAAATTGAATCAATATGATGCATTTGTCACCAGAGTCTCTAACTACTACTAGTTATTGCATTGTCTACTAAAAACTCTACACTTCTGCTGACTCTACACTGTGCCATCTACAATGTCGCCAACTCTGCTCTATGCTCCCCAGTATTTGACTGCTACTAGTATATGCTTCTGTCACTCTAACATCTGACTCCATCAATCGCCATTGATCCATCCTGCTACTATGTTTTGTGGGCTCCCATAGCAAGGTAATGATCCATGAGACAAAACATCTCAATGGAACCTGCCCAAATTTTTGCACTCTTGGACTATTACTTCACATCATCCCACCTCTCACCTAGAGGTATGGCTACATGTGCTCCCTATACCCACTTGGCTCGAAATTTCCCCCTACTGGAGGTCTTTGCTAGAGTGGATGTCTCCACTTGGTGTCCTCTCTCCTTCTCCAATTGTGGTTACACCACAACTTGTTGAGGCTACTTCTAGGGTTGCATTTGAGGCTGCATGTTGAGAGGTAATTCATGCTCCCTCTCAACCACCAAATCTCTAACCTTTTCCTTGCTCCTCAAGAGTTTGCATTCATCTTGTACCTCAAGTTCATACAGGTTCTTGACTTGCACACTGATATGTTTCACTTGTCCCATGGCGATGAGTCTAAGGAAAACCTTTCCTTTACTAAAAATCACATCGTAGCCATGGTCTTCCAATACCGTGATGGAAACAGAATCCTTCTTTAGTCCTGGAATATACATCACATTTGTGATTCTGAGAGGGGATCCAGACTCCCTCTGAAAGGTAATTGTACTGATTGCAGTCGCTCTATACCTCCCATGATCTCCAAACTCTATGTTCTTCTTGAGGTTTTTCTCCTCAAAGTCACTGAAGAGATATCTATTCCCATTCATATGGACAGAGGCACCACTGTCGAGATACCACATGCTTACCATTACAATGTTGGCCATGCATGCAATGAGAGTGAAATCAAGTTCGAATTGTGAAGCTAGAGCTTCACTAACTGCTGCTATTGTAGTTTCCTTCTTGCTTTCTTTCTTCTGTAGGCAATTCGTGGCATAGTGCCCGTACTCAGTGAAAACACTTGATGTCCGACAAGTCATTTTTTTTGTCGCCATCCTCACCTTGGGACTTCTTTCCCTTGGATTTATTTTCTTTGTTGACTAATGCAAATTCCTCTTCCACTTCTTTGGAAGAGGTCCCCATCTCCGATGTTTCGCCAAAACTCTTCTTGTACCAAGTCAGACCACAACCACTCCCACTCTCGTAGCTTCTCCCTCCCATTAACTGAGTCCTGGTAATTGTGCCAGCTGTTGGGAAGTCCTAGAAGTGTTAGGCTCACCAGATCATCTTCTGCAACAGTAATCCAGACACTTCCAAGCTCATCACGGCATTGGGTGAACTTGGTTAAATACTTCAGAATAGAGTCGCCCTTCTCCATCTTGATCTTCCTGAGTTTGTCCTTCAGTGCCAGCTTCCTGTGGTCACTCCTATTTTGAAACAAGCCTAACAATGCCTTCCGCATTGCAAATGGAGTTTCCTTACCATGGAGATTCGATACAATGTGATCTCGAACTCCTTTTGGGATAATCCTTCTCGCTTTTGCCACACACTTTTTCCATTCAACCAAATTGTTAGCATAAGATGTTGGAGGCTTCGGAATATCATGGTCTTAATGAATTCCTTAAGCCCATTATCTTCCAACGCTGCCTCCATCTTGTCCTTCAAAGCTATGTAATTCGAGCTACCCTCCAGGGCATATTCAAATCTCAAACCGTAGAATGACATATTGCTGACTCTAAAGTATGAACTTGCAAATTCGATTTCACCCACACAAAAAACTCAAATTATCCTCTTCTATATTGTCTTCGGCTCTGATACCATGTATATTTTTATTATAAATCCAACAGCTTATGTGATATGCTAAAACACAAGACAAGAATCTACTCCACTCTTCAGCGGAAACCAAAATTGATCGATGAAAATAATAATCAGAAAAGGAAGAATATCAATCGCACATAACACAATATTTCTCTGGGGAAAGAAAAAACTAAAAACCCCGACTATCTATATTGCATTAACCAGAAGATTTGAGAAGAAAATACAATGCTTGTTCAGCCTGAACAATTCCTGCACTAGTACATTCTAACTCTCTGCGTCACAAGCTAGTTCAAGCCAATTCTACTGCCTGCCAAGCCTTTACTTCCTTGCGCAATTCCTAAGAGAATTAGCCCATATTTAAATGGGAAATCCTCACTCCATAAATGTGCAATCCATCCATAGGCCCTCAACTGATTGCATGCACCATTTGTACAACTCGGAAAATTATACAACTGATAGTACACTATCCCTGAACTCTAATCTCAACTAGGTCTTCCTCTGAACTGACATGCATGAGTTATTTTTGAGTGAATTATCAGTTATCTGATTGATCATTGCATGTGGATTAAATCCAATTTAATTCACTTGATCACTCACTAGTTCCTCCAACAGTTAGAACTAGTTTAACTCAATTTAACTCAATTAAATTGAATTAAATAATTACAACTCAATAAGAACTCAATCTGGGCCCCTAAAATTTAGGGATCACTCTACATGACTCTAGATAGACTTCCAACTCGAATTTACTGAGCCAACTAAGTCAACTTAACTTAGTTAACTGCTACAAGCTGCTATGAGAATAGAATTACAATTTAATTCTCAATTTAATTCAAGGACACATTAAATTATAATTTCTAGATGCTATTTTTAACATTTCTTATTGTTATTTTCAACATTCTCTCTCAACAAGAAAGGAATTCAACTCTATCCTGATCTTGTATTGTCCCTTAATAATAAATAATAAATAATATAATATAATACAAGAAAATAAATAATAAGCAATAAATAAAAATTAGTAATAGTAAATAAATAATAAATAACAATACTAAAGCTCTAAATAAATATAAATAGAAATAAAACAAGAAAGCAGTAAAAATCAGTAAAGCTATCAAAAAGTAAAAACAAAATAAATAAAACAAGAAAGCAATAAAGTTGCATGTTGACACATGGAGTGTGTGCATGTGGTTCCCCTTCCAATGTTTGCTCTATTTAATAGATGTTGAGGAAGATGAGAGGCATTCCATCATTCCAAGATTCCATCATCCATTCTCTTGGGAGAATAATGTTGTGAGACAAAGGATCCCTGGCAGTAGTACGTTGATTGAGGGCTCGGGGGTGGCCAATTGTAGCAAGATTTTGTGCAATTGAGCCTACAGTTGGGTGGAGAGTCGTCCCCAAGACTTTGTTGCAGTTAGCAGAATTCAACTGGTGTTCAACCCTGAAATCACAAGTGAGAAACATCATCGCCACAGGTAAGTTGTCTCTACTCATATTTTTGAAATTTGATGTTAATTAGTTGATAAATTGCGTGTTGATTATAAATCACATGATTAATCTAATTAATTACATGATTAATCTAATGAATTCTGCTGACTGCAACAAAGTCTTGGGGACGACTCTCCAGGTGTAAGGACTTCGATGCCTGGGGCTGCGCGCCTTAGTAGTTATGGAGGGAGTGGGCCAGCCTTGCGAGATGCCTGGAGTCATTGAGTATCATACCGGATGCCTGCCTTGGGGCAGACGAGGTCTGAGTCGAGTGCGAGCCTTGGGGCCAGCCTTGGACTAGGATATAGACCAGGGAGGCTTATGCCTGGTTCTGAAAGTGGGAAAAATGACAGAGATTCGTTGGGATTTCCCGATTGTTGTGAAACTTTCGATGTCTGCTGGTTATACTAGTTCAGCAGAGGGTGTCGGCAAACATGAAGTAATAAATAACAAAATAAATGTTAAATAATTCAATTTAACTTCGGGACAAAGTTCCTTAAAGTGGGGGAGTATGTAATGTCCCTTAATAATAAATAATAATAAAAATAATAAATAATATAATATAATACAAGAAAATAAATAATAAGCAATAAATAAAAAATAGTGATAGTAAATAAATAATAAATAATAATAAAATAATAAATAACAATACTAAAGCTCTAAATAAATATAAATAGAAATAAAATAAGAAAGCAGTAAAAATCAGTAAAGCTATCAAAAAGTAAAAATAAAAGAAATAAAAGAAGAAAGCAATAAAGTTGCATGTTGACACATGGAGTGTGTGCATGTGGTTCCCCTTCCAATGTTTGCTCTATTTAATAGATGGTGAGGAAGATGAGAGGCATTCCATCATTCCATGATTCCATCATCCATTCTCTTGGGAGAATAATGTTGTGAGACAAAAGATCCCTGGCAGTAGTACGTTGATTGAGGGCTCGGGGGTGGCCAATTGTAGCAAGATTTTGTGCAACTGAGCCTACGGTTGGGTGGAGAGTCGTCCCCAAGACTTTGTTGCAATTAGCAGAATTCAACTGGCGTTCAACCCTGAAATCACAAGTGAGAAACATCATCGCCACAGGTAAGTTGTCTCTACTCATATTTTTGAAATTTGATGTTAATTAGTAGATAAATCGTGTGTTGATTATAAATCGCATGATTAATCTAATTAATTACATGTTTTTATTTCAGGGTTGTTACTTATGGTGTCAGAGCCTAGGTTCAACTCTTAGGGCATATAGACATTTTAATGTAGAAAACTTCGATCTAAATGATTTAACGAAAAAATAAAAATAAAAATTACAGTCACATCCTACATGTAGCAAATCGACATGTAGCCTTGAACTTCGAAGCTTCCAGGTGCATGTCGGACATGGGTTTATTTTTCTCATCACAAGAGATTGAAATGTATGCTGTTTCATGTGGTGGCATAAACCTTGGTTTTATACTTTGACTTTTGTGGTTGTATTTCAATTTCTTGGGCATCTTCTTGATACATAGATCTCTCTGGTTTTTTCGGTTCTCTAGTGTTTTATTTTTTTCAATTGTTTAACACCGTTTTTTGTCAGATACTGGAGATGGGTTTTGAATTGAGTTTTTATTTAATTGAAATGTTTGATTCTATGGGGTTCTTCTGGAATCATCGCATTAAAAAGTGGATGCAAACTCTCATACAATAATATTAATCGTAGAAAAAGCCCTAGACTCTACAAGTATTGATATCTGCTTAATCGTCGAAAGTCCTATACTTGACCAGTATTGATATCTGCCCTTTTGGTGTTGATTTTGGCATATTTGTGTATATTTGAGTCTTGTTATTTTTCAAATAAATGATTATTTTCTTGTCATTTGGGGCTAGATTGAGAATGAGTGGAGTGTTCCAGTCCCCAAATCCAGAAGACCTGTATCTTGGGCCAATTCCTATATTGACACTACATCAGTGCGCCTCTAATCAATTTTATCTTAATAATATTCGATGGACAAGGGGAGCAGGATGTTCATGTTCCATATTTCCCGAAACCCTATACCCATATCTTGTTCCATTCTTGCTTCAGTTTCTGTTAACACAGTCCCGAAGGCGCTGTTGTGTTTGATTTAGTTTTATGTATTAAAGTTCAAGGGTGCCTTAATGTTTAGAATTCCATAATGGATTAGCCAATTCTGTTTTGGTAGAACTTATCATATTGTTTTTAGTCATGTTGCAGTTCCTTCGACTTCGTTTAGTCATTATTTGAATTAACAAGTGGTAGGTATGTATTATAACAACTGTCGTAATGAAATTGAAAGCCCATAATGCGCGTTGTATCTTATCTATTATAGAAAACACTGAACATTGAACTGATGCATCTCGACAGAGACTGTTGGTATTAGTTGGTAAAATTCTTGTCTTGATATTCTCTTGTGCTAACAAAGATAAAATGTTTTGAGAGTCTTGTATTGGTGTTTGCCTGGTGTGTATTGAAGCCATTCAGTGTTGCTGTTTGTTGAGGAATGAATTCATTTTATTGTTTGGCTTAAGATTTGAAAGAGTTCTGTTTGATTAAATGACTGATTTGCATTAGAATTAATTTATCGTTGTTATTTCATTCTCTGGTTGCATGTATTTTCTTCAACTGAAATCGGTTCTTTAAATAGAGTTTCGTGGTGTCTATGTAACTGATCTCTCATTACTGATGTAGAAACCCAAACACAGTTTCGTAATTAACTGAGTTAAATAGTTCACCCTTATGACCATTTGAGACCTGGCGCCATTTAACTTTGCAAACAATTTATAGAGGAACGAATAGTTTTACGTAGATGCTAAATAAATGAGCACGAATTTTCTTGAGTTCTCTTTCAGCTGTTTCCTTGTTTCCTTACTCTCACTAAATTTTAAATTTGTTTTCACTCTTTATTGAGCAATTTAATGGTTTCATTGCTCCATTTTATCTAACTAGGTTGTCGGATCTCAGTTTATTTAAACTGTTATATCTTATAAAACTTTGATTTATATCGTTGCTAACTAGTCCTTTCATGACAAACCAATTAAATTTGGCACAGGCTAGGGTAGATCTCGTTTTTTTTTTACTCATTTCCGGATCTACCCTCTATCAAATAAGATAAGTCCAGGATGCATAGTCTGTTGTCATTTCAAGTGAGTTACTGTTATTCAAGTTTGGGAAAATATGGTGAATACTGGTCTTGTTCCTCATTAAGCTCAATAATTTATTTCTGAATGGATGTTCATGATCTAACTCATACTTTTTAGCAACATCTTCCATCCAAACACCATTAAGAATCAAACAGACCCTATAATACTTGAATGACCTTTTAATGGATGCTAACAATTGATTGGTTCAAGTGACTGTTTTGTTTCTTTAAGGACTGCAACATCTAAGTCTAAGGAATAGAAAAAAAGTCAAGGTCATATAGTTTATTCTCACAATCCTAGAGATGTTTTCACATTGAACACACTTTTCACATATTAATATTGTGGATTGATGTAGATTTCATCTGGATGTCCTGCTTCCTGAGCCTGATGTCACCCACCAAATTTGCTTAGGCCTGCTGAATCACTGTCCAAGAGTTTTTGTGAATGATTTGGTTTTATTTGCGAATTACTAAAAGGGTAGTTGAGGTGCATGCTTTCCTACATCCTCATGGGCTATAAATTCTGAATTATTGCTCTCTAGTTATGGTCACACTTAATAAACGTGTGGATGGTGATAATCTACCCATAATTGACGATGTATAATTCTCTGAAGGATCGGTATATTTTCTGTCTATCAGCTTATTTTCACATGAATTTTGCCTTGAGAATCCTGTGATACCATGCTATGATGTTAAACATATCTTGAATGATGGTCATTTCTGAACATTGTAAAGAACTGAATTTCACATCCTAAACATTCATTTCTTGTGATTGAACAATACGCCAACTAACATGATTCGATCCACATTGGATGGCATTTTCCCTAAAAAATTTAGCACTATTGATATGGTATACTGGCATGTTTTTGTGGAGGAACAAATCTTTAAACTACTCACCACCGGTTCATTTTACAACACAGTTTACATAGTGCTTGAAGTATTTGGATAATTGATGATTGACATTTGTAATATCCTCACCATTTGAAGTGCTCTAAAATAGTGAAATCTGTTCCAATTCACAATGGTATAAACTCTGATATCTTATTACCTTTAGATGATCGTTGTTTATGTGGCAAAATTGCTGACTCTGTCCACTTGCATTTGTTCATTATTTTATGGTTTCAATCTGATCTAAAAACACACAGATAACATTCCTTGAATGTTGATCATATTATTCACTATTTATTTAGGTTGGATTGTTTTTCTCATTGTCCTTCAAGCGATAGCAGTTTGCTTGGCATTTCTCTGGTCTATTATTGCAAGAACACAACTCTTTGAATATGATCTTCTAACGATGACAACAAATCCTTGATGATTAAGATGTGGTGAACTAATTAGGAGTGCTTACTTAGCTAAGACAGATACTTTTATGGAGCATCTAAATCATGCTTTATTGTTTAAACTTTATGATACATCTAAATCGTACACTATGATTTCAGTTTAGTTTAATTAACTGTTATGATGTTGAGTGTAATGTTACATGAGGTTTCGTGATATAATGGTAGGAGGATAATGATGCACATGTGGTTCTTATAGTGATGATGTATCCTTATGATGATGATATGCATAGGCATTATGATGTTATATCGAGGTATATTGACATATTCATAGGTATTTAATGTTGAATACTCATGATGGATATGATATGCATAACGTGGCATAGGAATTATGATGCTATAATATGAGGTTTATTGACATTATGTGAAGTCATGCAAATATGTTGATGTTATAACTTATGATGGTATTTCATGAGGTGAAGCATGTGATAGTTGCGTACAAAATTAGGACATGCATGAGCATGCAGTTCGTTATTATTCATAATGTTGCGATTAACAATGATGAATGTTCTCATGATGACATGCAAGACTTGGCATGTGGATTATTTTCTATGATACTATGATGGTATAGCTAATGCATTGGTTGCATGTTGAGGTATGATGATTGACAGGACTCCACAAATGGGCCGAGAGGGCCGGTTTATTTGATGATCTTGTGCGAGCCCATACGCAGCCCATACGCACGAGGGAGAATAAGTGTCACCATATGGGCTGGGGACAAACTCAACCAACACTACATATGCCAGTGGTTCCTTTGTCTTGTGTAGCTCTTGATGGATAGCTCTTGAAGGTCTATGGGACCACCTTAAGGAGGCCAAGTGCCTGATGTTCTAGGCTAGGTGCCTGTTATTATATTGGGATGCCGAAGTCTGGTGGGGGTGTAAGGACTTTGATGCCTGGGGCTGTGCACCTTAGTAGTTGTGGAGGGAGTGGGCCAGCCTTGCGAGATGCCTAGAGTCATTGAGTACCATACCGGATGCCTGCCTTGGGGCAAATGAGGTCTGAGTTGGGTGCGAGCCTTGGGGCCAGCCTTGGACTAGGATACAGACCAGGGAGGCTTATGCCTGGTTCTGAAAGTGGGAAAAAGGACAGAGATTCCTTGGGATTTCTCGGGTGTTGTGAAACTTTCGATGCTTGTTGGTTATACTAGTTCAGCAGAGGGTTTCGACAAACATGAAGTAATAAATAACAAAATAAAATTTTAAATAATTCAACTTAACTTCGGGACGAAGTTCCTTAAAGTGGGGGAGTATGTAATGTCCCTTAATAATAAATAATAAATAATAAATAATATAATATAATACAAGAAAATAAATAATAAGCAATAAATAAAAATAGTAATCGTAAATAAATAATAAATAATAATAAAATAATAAATAACAATACTAAAGTTCTAAATAAATATAAATAGAAATAAAACAAGAAAGCAGTAAAAATCAGTAAAGCTATCAAAAAGTAAAAACAAAAGAAATAAAACAAGAAAGCAATAAAGTTGCATGTTGACACATGGAGTGTGTGCATGTGGTTCCCCTTCCAATGTTTGCTCTATGTAATAGATGGTGAGGAAGATGAGAGGCATTCCATCATTCTAGGATTCCATCATCCGTTCTCTTGGGAGAATAATGTTGTGAGACAAAGGATCCCTGGCAGTAGTACGTTGATTGAGGGCTCGTGGGTGGCCAATTGTAGCAAGATTTTGTGCAATTGAGCCTACGGTTGGGTGGAGAGTCGTCCCCAAGACTTTGTTGCAGTTAGCAGAATTCAACTGGCGTTCAACCTTGAAATCACAAGTGAGAAACATCATCGCCACAAGTAAGTTGTCTCTACTCATATTTTTGAAATTTGATGTTTATTAGTTGATAAATTGTGTGTTGATTATAAATTGCATGATTAATCTAATTAATTACATGTTTTTATTTCGGGGCTGTTACAGATCTGGTACCTTTGGAATGTTTTGCATGCAAAGCTTCTCTCTAGTGTTTTTGCTACTACAACTTCTGAAACAAAACAAAAATAATATCCAAACTAAATCAATATGATGCATCTATCACCAGAGTCTCTAACTACTACTAGCTATTGCATTGTCTACTAAAAACTCTGCACTTCTGCTGACTCTGCACTGTGCCATCTACACTGATGCCAGCTCTGCTCTGCACTCCCCAATATCTGACTGCTACTAGTATATGCTTTTGTCACTCTAACATCTGACTGCATCAATCGCCACTGATCCATCCTGCTACTATGTTTTGTGGGCTCTCGTAGCAAGGTAATGATCCATGAGACAAAACATCTCAATGGACCCTGCCCAAATTTTTGCACTCTTGGGACTATTACTTCACATCGTCCCACCTCTCACCTAGAGGTATGGCTACATGTGCTCCCTTTGCCCACTTGGTTTGAAATTTCCCCCTACTGGAGGTCTCTGCTTGAGTGGATGTCTCCACTCTACCTCCTCTCTGATTCTCCAATTGTGGCTGCTCCATAACTTGTTGAGGCTGCTTCTGAGGTTGCTTCTCGGGCTGCATCTGAGGCTGCATGTTGAGAGGTAATTCACGCTCCCTCTCAACCACCAAGTCTCTAACCTTTTCTTTGCTCCTCAAGGCTGTGCATGCATCTTGTAACTCAAGTGCGTACATGTTCTTGACTTGCACACCGATTTGTTTCACTTGTCCCATGGCAATGTGTCTAAGGAAAACCTTTCCTTTGCTAAAAATTACATCGTAACCACGGTCTTCTAATACCACGACAAAAACAATATTCTTCTTTAGTCCTGGAACATATATCACATCTATGATTCTAAGAGAGGAGCCAGACTCCCTCTGAAAGGTAATTGTACCAATGTCAGTCGCACTATACCTCCCATCATCTCCAAACTCTATGTTTTGCTTGAGGTCTTTCTCCTCAAAGTCACTGAAGAGATCTCTATTCCCCTTCATATGGAACGGGGCACCACTGTTGAGATACCACATGCTTCCCATTACATTGTTGTTCATGCATGAAATGAGAGTGAAATCATGTTCGAATTGTGAAGCTAGAGCTTCACCTATTGTTGCTATTTCATGCTTCTTCTTTCTTGGTTTCTTCTGTGGGAAATTCATGGTATAGTGCCCGTACTCGTGAGAGTGAAAACACTTGATGTTCAACAAGTCCTTATTCTTGCCGCCCTCCTCGCCTTTGGACTTCTTTCCCTTGGATTTATTTTCTTTGCTGACTAATGCAAAGTCCTCCTCCACTTCTTTGGAAGAGGTCCCATCTCTGGTGTTCCATTGAAACTCTTCTTGTACCAAGTCGGACCATAAATGCTCCCACTCTGGTAGCTTCTCCCTCCCATTAACTGAATCCTGGTAAATATGCCATCTCTTGGGAAGTCCTAGAAGTGCTAGGCTTACCATATATTCTTCTGCAATAGTAATCCCAACACTTCCAAGCTCATCACGACATTGGGTGAACTTGGTTAAGTACTTCAAAATAGAGTCGCCTTTATCCATCTTGATCTTTCTGAGTTTGTTCTTCAGTGCCAACTTCCTATGGTCACTATTATTTTGAAACAAGTCTGTTAATGCCTTCCACATTACCAATGGAGTTTCCTTACCGTGGAGATTTGAGACAATGTGATCTCGAACTCCTTATAGGATAATCCTTCTTGCTTTTGCCACACACTTTCTCCATTCATCCAGATCGTTAGCATCAGATGCTGGAGGCTTCAGAATATCATGATCTATGAATTCCTTAAGCCCGTTATCTTCCAACACTACCTCCATCTTGTCCTTCCAAGCTATCTAATTCAAGCTGCCCTCCAGGGCATACTCAAGTCTCAAATCGTAGAATGACATATTGCCGACTCTAAAGTATGAACTTGAAAATTCGATTTCACCTGCACAAAAAACTCGAATTCTCCTCCTTTATACTGTCTTCAGCTCTAATACCATGTAGGTTTTTACTGTAGATTCAACAACTTATGTGATATGCTAAAACACAAGACAAGAATATATTCTACTCTTCAGTGGAAACCAAAATTTATCGATGAAAATAATAATCAGAAAAGGAAGAATATCAATCGCACATAACACAATATTTCTCTGGGTGAAGCAACAACAAAAAACCCTAACTATCTATATTGCATTAACCAGAAGATCTGAGAAGAAAATACAATGCTTGTTCAACCCAAACAATTCCTGCACTATTACAATCTAACTCTCTGCCTCACAAGCTAGCTCAAGCCAACACTTAGCCAATTTTGCTGCCTGCCAAGCCCCTACTTCCTTGCGCAATTCCTGAGAGAATTAGACCATATTTAATTGGGAAATCCTCACTCCATAACTGCGCAATCCATCCATAGGCCCTCAACTGATTGCATGCACCATTTGTACAACTCGGAAAATTATACAACTGATAGTACATTGTCCTTGAACTCTAATCTCAACCGGGTCTTCCTCTGAACTAACATGCATGAGTTATTTTTGAGTAAATTATAAGTTATTTGATTGATCAATGCATGTGAATTAAATCCAATTTAATTCACTTGACCACTCACTAGTTCCTTCAACACTTAGAACTAGTTTAACTGAATTTAACTCAGCTAAACTAAATTAAATAATTACAACTCAATAAGAACTCAAGCTGGTCCCCTAAAATTTAGGGATCGCTCTACATGACTCTAGATAGACTTCCAACTCGAATTTAATGAGCCAACTAAGTCAACTTAACTTGGTGTTGTTATGAGAATAGAATTACAATTTAATTCCCATTTTAATTCAAGGACAAATTAAATTAGAATTTCTAGATGTTATTTTTAACATTTCTTGTTGCTATTTTCAACAGTAAGATAGGAAAAAAGACCTCTAGTGATCTCCACAATAGACTTCAAAATGTCTACAAGGAACTTCCCGAAGGTAACCTACCCACCAAGGGTTAGCTCAACCAATTGTTCTCAATGTTTCCAAGCATTATTGAATTACTGTAAAACCCAGAAGCAAATGTGGGTGGAAAATGCAGTTAAAACACTCACCTCATGTGTATATTTTTTAATAGGAATTGTAAATGCCCTTCCGAGACCAAGATATTCTATTTTTACAACTGGCCTTTGCTTATCCACTAGGAGATTGTGAGGCTTCAAGACCCTACACACCTAAATCACTAAGGAAGGTAAAGCAATAAAAATATGCAAAACCATTTTAACAAAAAAAAACATAAAGGAAAGATAGATGTGAGCACCTATGCATTATGCCATGGCTGTGGTAGTAAGCAACCCCTGGCACAACTGGTACATGAAGCTCTGCAATTCATCCAAAATCATAATCAACTAAATGACAAGCATAACCCAAAAAATGCCCAAAATCATGGAACCTCGCACGTAACAAATACCAAGCATGTAGAAACTATTAAATATGTAAATATAATTATAGTGGATAATATACTAATTTTTGTGATTGATACATAGTTAGGAAATTATGTGCCTCGACAAACTATATCTAAAGTTCTCTTACACAGAAATCTTGAAAATAATTTGAACAAGGAACCTTCGAGTTTTTCAATATCGAGAAACCCTAGAAGGAGTTAACACACACACACACAAATAAAAACCATTAGAAAATCCGTGAGGGGAGCTCCAAAAAACCATTAACAAGAGTAAATAATAAGTCAAATATATATGAGTGGAGGGTATGATGCTCTGGGAGTCCAGGTTCGAATCTGTTTGAGTTTGGGCCAAGTTGTTTTCAGGCTACAATCCCATGGCATAAAATGCATGGAAGGAAGATGGTTTTCCCACCTCATGAACGTATCAATGCCTTGGATGGATTCAATCGTAGGACCTGACATGGTGGCGGTTCACTTGGATGCTCCATACCCCCTCCATACACAAACAAGATAACCTGGGGAAGATCTATATGAAATTGATCAGTCTACATTTGATATTTGGAATTCTTCTCAAACCTGGATCAAATCAGAATTGGAACAAACACAAAAAATAATAATTGTTCTACATATGATATTTGGATTCTTCTCAAACCTAAATTGAGTCAGCCATTGAACATACCCATTTTTCCTGGAGCATCCAAATCTGCAGCTAGGCTAACTTCAACTTCCTGTCTTGGAAATCCTTTCAATTTGGGCATGTGTGGGAGCTCATCCATGAACATCTGAAGAGAGGTCGCTATTTCGATATTGATTTCAGTATTCAGTCCATGTGTCGAGATAGTGTAAATGTTGTAGCTGATACTGGGCACAACAAGGGCAACATATGACAACTGTTGGTAGACAGGTGTATACAAAAGGGAGAGTAACATAGTAGGGCAACCAACGACAAAAAATAATAAAATCATCTAACACAAGATCGACAATGCAAAGTGGTAGCGAGAAGGGAGTTCTTTCGAAAATGAATGCCTTACGACGTTATTAACTTCTAATTGGTTTTGTTACAATACCATGGGCCAATACCATGGCTTATCAATACCACATGCCCAAAAACCATAACTCATTTCAAAATCAAAATATTTTATAAATATTTTATTTTAATTTATTTTTATAACTTTTTAAAAATTAAAACTTAATACTTATAATAAACTTACAATATAATAAGATTCTTAACCATGGATATTCACCCTCATTTTACCATGGGTATTATTAACTTACAAATAGAGTTTGTTACAATATCATGAGCTGGTACCATGGCTTATCAATACCATTTGCCCAAAAACCATATATAAACTAGTTGTCTTTAAGTGTAACTTTTTGGAAAGTTTTCCAATTTATTTTCCTATCTAATTTGTTTAGAATCCAGCAGGGATTCATTGAAATCACAAATTTGACAAGTGAACTCTTCACAATTGAAGTGCCCCAAAAGTTTTTGAGGGCGATGAATCCATATATGCATTAAAAAAACCAGTTTAAACAACACAAATCAAGATTTGGCCACAATTTTTTTCGCCAAATTTAATCGAACGAAAACTCCAAAAAGTCGCACTTAAAGACTACTCCATATATAAATATTTTATTTTATAACATTTTATAAATTAAATCCAAAAACAAAAAGTTATGGGGGAGATGTTGTAGAAATAAAAATTAAATTAAATTAAAAAAAAAAAAATAACAAGTCTAATATGCAGCGTTGTTGCAAGTTATTGATGGCAGAAGTCACACACACACACACATATATATATTAGTGTTTAAAATAATTTTTAAAATTTTATTAACTCCAAATCAATAGAGCAATGAATGAATTTTATTAAAATTGTAGAAATATAGAAAATTTATAGTTATTAACATTTTACTATGTGAGAGTTTTAACATATTTTGAAATTCTTTTGCAACTAGTAGACATATGGTGAAAATAAATGTGATTAGAAATTCCTTTACAATTGTTAGACAGCAATGGTGAGAATAACTACAATTATTACTATAATATGCTATAAGAAGAACATGTATTATTGCAATTATTATAATATGACATAGGTTAAACATGAAGAACATGCATAAAATAATTAAGTAAATAAATAAAGTGGCAATCATTTTTATTCAAAAAAAATTAGTGGGTCAAAGAGTCAAGATTGTTAAGTTAATAGTGGTGGTTTGGAGTATAATATATTTTTAACTTCGGAGTGTGCACTGTTCTCTACAACAAATAATGTTGGTTGAAATGAAGTGGCATGATGAGAGCACATAGTGTGAGTAGGTGTGAGGAATGATAGGACAACAATAACCAAATAAAATTACTTAGCAAATGGAAATTTGCAAAGTACATGTAAATGGGCTCTTATGTGAAAAGTAGTTAGTACTCATAAAGTCTTGACATATGTGCTCTACAACAAATAATGTTGGTTGAAATGAAGTGGCATGATGAGAGCACATAGTGTGAGTAGGTGTGAGGAATGATGGGACAATAATAACCAAATAAAATTACTTAGCAAATGGAAATTTGCAAAGTACATGTAAATGGGCTCTTATGTGAAAAGTAGTTAGTACTCATAAAGTCTTGACATAGACCTAGGTGATAGGGAGAAGAGCATATAGGTTTTAAATAAAGTTTAAAAGAAAGATAATTAAATAAGGTTTTCAGGAATAAAGTTTAAAAGAAAGATTGTTAAATAAACTTGACTTTGGAAAAAAATCGATGTTAATAACTCATAATAAAATTTTCAATCAATATTACTGCAATCCATGATATTACATAGTTAAAGCATCTAAAAAGATTTATATTATATCCTTTGTCGATTTCCTATGCACATTGACTCATAGTTGCATATATGGAACATATAAATGTTGAGAACTCAATTGAAAAGACGTGTACACACCAATTCTCTTTGATTTCTCCTTCTCCTTCTCCATGTAGTAGTTAAGATGTATACCACTAAATCCCTCTTTGGTTCGTTCATGTAAGGTTTCTAAATTCTGAAAATTAAGAATTTACTTCTAACATTGCAGACAGTGAAATTTAGGAACATAACTTATTAATTAAATTCATTATAAATACCTGTTTTAACCTCCTCCAATTTCACCGTGGTTACCAAATGACCGAAACCTCCCAGCCAAACTGGACACAATTTGTGTGCCCATCTCCAAAATACTTCCAATTTGAAGTAACCATCTCTAAAATACTTCCAATCTGTGTACCCATCTCCAAAATACTTCCAATTTGAAGTAACCATCTCCAAAATACTTCCAATTTGAAGTAATTTGCCCCCGTGCCTGATGTTCTAGGCTAGGTGCCTGTTATTAGATTGGGATGCCAAAGTCTGGTGGGGGTGTAAGGACTTCAATGCCCGGGGCTGTGCACCTTAGTAGTTGTGGAGGGAGAGGGCCAGACTTGCGAGATACCCAGAGTCATTGAGTACCGTACCGGATACCTGCCTTGGGGTAATGAGGTCTGAGTCGGACGCGAGCCTTGGGGCCAACCTTGGACTAGGATACAGACCGGCGAGGCTTATGCCTGGTTCCGAAAGTGGGAAAAAGGACAGAGATTCCTTGGGATTTCCTCGGTGTTGTGAAAATTTCGATGCTTGCTGGTTATACTAGTTTAGCAGAGGGTGTCGGCAAACATGAAGTAATAAATAACAAAATAAATGTTAAATAATTCAACTTAACTTCGGGACGAAGTTCCTTGAAGTGGGGGAGTATGTAATGTCCCTTAATAATAATAAATAATAAATAATAATAAAATAATATAAGATAATACAAGAAAATAAATAATAAGCAATAAATAAAAAATAGTAATAGTAAATAAATAATAAATAATATAAAAATAATAAATAAAAATACTAAAGCTCTAAAAGAATAGAAATAGAAATAGAACAAGAAAGCAGTAAAAATCAGTAAAGCTATCAAAAAGTAAAAACAAAAGAAATAAAACAAGAAAGCAATAAAGTTGCATGTTGACACATGGAATGTGTGCATGAGGTTCCCCTTCCAATGTTTACTCTATTTAATAGATGTGAGGAAGATGAGAGGCATTCCATCATTCTAATATTCCATCATCCATTCTCTTGGGATAATAATGTTGTGAGACAAAGGATCCCTAGCAGTAGTACGTTGATTGAGGGCTTGGGGGTGGCCTAGTTGTAGCAAGATTTTGTGCAATTGAGCCTATGTTGGGTGGAGAGTCGTCCCCAAGACTTTGTTGCAGTTAGCAGAATTCAACTGGCATTCAACCCTGAAATCACAAGTGAGAAACATCATCACCACAGGTAAGTTGTCTCTACTCATATTTTTGAAATTTGATGTTAATTAGTTGATAAATTACGTGTTAATTATAAATCGCATGATTAATCTAATTAATTACATGTTTTTATTTCGAGGTTGTTACAGATTTGGTACCTTTGGAATGTTTTGCATGAAAATCTTCTCCCTAGTGTTGTTGCTACTGCAACTTCTGAAACAAAACAAAAAAAATAATAATATCCAAACTGAATCAATATGATGCATCTATCACCAGAGTCTCTAACTACTACTAGCTATTGCATTGTCTACTGAAAACTTTGCACTGTGCCATCTACACTGATGGCAGCTCCGCTCTGCACTCCCTAGTATTTGACTGCTACTAATATATTGCTTTTGTCACTCTAACATCTGACTGAATCAATCGCCACTGACCCATCCTGCTACTATTTTTTGTGGGCTCTCGTAGCAAGGTAATGATCCATGAGACAAAACATCTCAATGGACCCTGCCCAAATTTCTGCACTCTTGGGACTATTACTTCACATCGTCCCACCTCTCACCTGGAGGTATGGCTACGTGTGCTCCCTTTGCCCACTTGGCTCGAAATTTCCCCCTACTGGAGGTCTCTGCTTGAGTGGATGTCTCCACTATGCCTCCTCTCTGATTCTCCAATTATGGCTGCTCCATAACTTGCTAAGGCTGCTTTTGAGGCTACTTCTAGGGCTGCATCTGAGGTGGCATGTTGAGAGGTAATTCACGCTCCCTCTCAACCACCAAGTCTCTAACCTTTTTCTTGCTCCTCAAGGATGTGCATGCATCTTGTACTTCAAGTGCATACATGTTCTTGACTCGCACATCGATCTGTTTCACTTGTCCCATGGCGATGTGTCTAAGGAAAACCTTTCCTTTGCTAAAAATTACATCGTAACCACGATCTTCTAATACCGCGACAAAAACAAGATTCTTCTTTAGTCCTGGAATATATATCACATCTATGATTCTAAGAGAGGAGCCAGACTCCCTCTAAAAGGTAATTGTATCAATATTGGTCGCACTATACCTCCCATCATCTCCAAACTCTATGTTTTGCTTGAGGTCTTTCTCCTCAAAGTCACTGAAGAGATCTCTATTCCCCTTCATATGGAACGGGGCACCACTGTTGAGATACCACATGCTTCCCATTACATTGTTGTTCATGCATGAAATGAGAGTGAAATCATGTTCGAATTGTGAAGCTAGAGCTTCACCTATTGTTGCTATTTCATGCTTCTTCTTTCTTGGTTTCTTCTGTGAGAAATTCGTGGTATAGTGCCTGTACTCGTGAGAGTGAAAACACTTGATGTTTGACAAGTCCTTATTCTTTCCACCCTCCTCGCCTTTAGACTTCTTTCCCTTGGATTTATTTTCTTTGCTGACTAATGCAAAGTCCTCTTCCACTTCTTTGGAAGAGGTCCCATCTCTGGTGTTCCACTGAAACTCTCTTGTACCAAGTCAGACCATAAATGCTCCCACTCTGGTAGCTTCTCCCTCCCATTAACTGAATCCTGGTAACTATGCCATCTCTTGGGAAGTCCTAGAAGTGTTAGGCTTACCAGATCTTCTTCTCCAATAGTAATCGAACACTTCCAAGCTCATCACGACATTGGGTGAACTTGGTTAAGTACTTCGGAATAGAGTCGTCTTTATCCATCTTGATATTTCTGAGTTTGTTCTTTAGTGCCAACTTCCTGTGGTCACTATTATTTTGAAACAGGTCTATTAATTCCTTCCACATTGTCAATGGAGTTTCCTTACCGTGGAGATTTGAGACAATGTAATCTCGAACTCCTTATAGGATAATCCTTCTTGCTTTTACCACACACTTTCTCCATTCATCCAGATCGTTAGCATCAAATGGTGGAGGCTTCAGAATATCATGATCTATGAATTCCTTGAGCCTGTTATCTTCCAACACTACCTCCATCTTGTCATTCCAAGCTATCTAATTCAAGCTGCCCTCCAAGGCATACTCAAGTCCCAAACCGTAGAATGACATATTGCCGACTCTAAAGTATGAACTTGAAAATTTGATTTCACCTGCAAAAAAAACTCGAATTCTCCTCTTTTATACTGTCTTCAACTTTGATACCATGTAGGTTTTTACTGTAGATTCAACAACTTATGTGATATGCTAAAACACAAGACAAGAATCTACTCTACTCTTCAGTGGAAACCAAAATTGATCGATGAAAATAATAATCAGAAAAGGAAGAATATCAATCGCACATAACACAATATTTCTCTGGGTAAAGCAACAACAAAAAACCCTGACTATCTATATTGCATTAACCAGAAGATTTGAGAAGAAAATACAATGCTTGTTCAACCCGAACAATCCCTGCACTAT